>RJWT010024249.1:0-16539 GCA_004365215.1 Cuniculus paca | reverse complement strand
TGTATCATGTACCAGACGGAATCCCCAAGGTCACACCTCCATCACCCACATGGGCACACACAGAAGAGTACTTACTAATCCCTAAGCAGCTTTCAAGTCAATCAATGTGACAAGCAAGACTGTGACACATGGAAATATGCAAAATGAGAAAAAGATAAATATTCTGAAGGAACACATTCTGCATGCTATGTGCTGAGAAGTCATGAAAGAAGTGCCAAGACTTGAAGTTTATTGGTGGAAAATAAAATATTATTTCTGGATATCTGAAAAGTAACACATAAAGGAAAATGATATAAAATAAAAGGTGAAGAAATCATAAGATGCACATTTGCCTAGAAATTATTGATCATAAATCCCTGAGCTTAATATAATTCTTTAAGTAATTTTCTACAATGGTAACAGAGCAAAGTGATCTATAATTTTTGGCGCAATCCTTATCAATATACCAATGAAATTCAAAGAGATATAGAAAAAAGTTCTAAAATTCAAATGGAACCAGGAAAGATCTTTAGAAGTCAAAGCAGTCTTTACTAAAACATCAAAACTGGGGATATCACACTACTTGACTAATATACTAAGAGCCGTAATAACCAAGTACACATGTACTAGCATAAGAATAAATGGACTGAAAGAAAAGAAGACAAAACACAGTAAGTCAACTTTTGACAAGAGTGCAAAGAACACATTTTGGAAAAGAACATTCTCTTTAAGAAATAATTTTGGGAAAATTAGACATCTTCAATAAATGCAACTAGATGCTATCTCTCATCACATAGAAAAACTAACCCAAAACTAACTCAAAATGGGAGACTTAACATATAAGAGTATAAAATTACTAGAAGTAGATATGGAAGAATGGCTCATGGCATTGATCTAGAGAAGATTTTTTGGATAAGAATCAAAAGATGAAGATAAGAAAGTTAAGAAAAAAAAAAAAGGCTGGTTATATAGCACCTGCCTGACAAGTCCAAGGTCATGAATTTGATCCAGGGTACTTAAAAAAAAGGTAAGAAAATGATAAATAAGATTACATTAAGCAGAAAAATCTACATGACAAAAATTCAACAAAATGAAGAGAAAATCAATAGAATTGTAGAGTATAATTTATGCATTTCACAAAAGATTGATAACCAGATTTATAAGGAACTTAGTAGGAAAACAAAGCAAGCAGTTTAATTAAAATATGAGCAAAAATCTGAATAAATATTTCCAAAGAAGTTGTACAAATAACTAACAGGTATATGAGAAAATACTCAGCATCACTATTAGTGCAAACCAAAAGTACAATGAGATACCACTTCACCACAATTAAAATGGTTCCTATAAAAAGATACATACACCACACACATACCAAACATTCACAATACCACACACACACACCCAAAAAGTTGCTGGCATGAATGTAGATAAACAGAAAGTTACACACTATTGGAGACACTATGAATTAGTACAACGAATACAAAAACAGTATGGATGTTCCATAGAAAACTAAGAGTTGAACTACCAAATGATATCACTGCTTGGTATCTATTCAAAGAGGATAAAGTCAACATGTGGAAAAAGACATCTTCTCTCCCATGTTTATTTTATTTTATTTTATTTCATCTTTTTGACACAAGGTTTCACCATGCTGTTCAGGCTGGCCTTGAATTCACTTTGTAGCCTAGGCTAGTCTCAAATTCTCTCTCAGCAATCCTGCTTCAGCCTCTCAAGTGCTGGGTTACAGGCATGAACTACCACACCCGGCCTCTCATGTCTATTGCAGCACTATTCACAATAGCCCAACAGATGGGATAACCTGAAGTATCATCAGTGAATGATGGAAATCAAGTGAGGATGCTATTCAGCCAGTAAAAAGATGAAAGCTTTACATTTGTTAAAATATGGAAGGGCCTGGAGGGCAATATGTTAAGTGAAAAATGTCAGACATAGAAAGGTAAATACACACTTTCATTCATTTATGAAGCCTAATAAACCTGATCTCATAGTGGTAAATGTGGAACGCTGGTTTCCAGAAGCCTGGGAAGGTAAAGAGGAATGAAGCGAGGGGAACCAATATTGAGCATGGCTATTATAAAAGCAGGCATCATCCTCTGACCATGTTAGGCAATCAATTCCCTAGTGTAATTATGTATCTATTCTATTAGTCATGTTCCTGTGAAGAACTCTAATACAGCACATCTAACTCCACTCTATCAACTGTGAAATGTTATAGATAAATGAAGATTTAGTTGATGGTTATTATAATAGTATAACTATTGATTTCAATTTTTATTTTTTGGGATCAGAAATATAAATTTATTTTCATCTTTGTTATTTTTATTTTATGGAAAATAGGTAAAACAAAATTTCATAACAAAATAATTGGAGAATAATAATACATTGCATTAATAGTCAATACATTGCATATTGTTATCTTTAAAGTAGTTATTCAGAGTACAAGATATGGGCTTTAAAATTTCTCCAATTGTTATTAGTGCAAACCTTCCTTTTCAGTTATCTAAGAGACACTAATAGTACAACTAAGTTGCATTTTTTTCCCTTTTCCTTTCCATCCTTTCCTCTTTCTCCCATCCTACTTCCTTTATAAAAAGAAAAAAAAAAAGGTAATGACCCATAAAGTGGTTATACTTAAGACTTGAAAGGGTTAGAAACATACACATTAAATTCAGGAAATTTAGTCTGTGTGCTTGAAATGGTCCCTCCTAATAAGACTACAGAGATATTGAACATAAATGTTTTTCTAGTTTGCAACTAAAAATATTATTTGAGATGATGAAACAATCACTAACATCCTAAAATATCATGTGGACGTATTATCACTTAATGTAATTAAGAAATCAGGAGTTCTAGCTGTGGTGATGCAGACCAGCAATTAAAGTTGTTCTTGTCATTTTCTCATTCCTGAGACACAATACCCAGCACTCACAGCCTAAAGAAAGAGAGGTTTATGAAAGGCTTGTGCTTTTTTAGAGGATTTAGTCAATTGTTGTCTGACTCCAAGGCAGGAAGGGCATGGTGGCAGGATCTGGTGAAGGAAATCTTCTCACACCATGGCTGTCAGGAAGCAGAGCGTAGCAGGAGCAGCCAGGGAGGGATGTATTCCTTCCAGACCGTGCACCTATTGACCTGCTTCTAACCAAGCACCACCACTTAACAGCAAGTCATCTATGAGCACATCATTGGATTAATCCACTGGTGAATATAATGCTCCTCTTGTCCAATCACCTCCTAAAGCCCCACATCTGAATGCATAAGATTTTGGAGGATATTCTAGATGTGAACCATAACATCAGTCCTATTAATCTGGAGGATTGCAAGTTCTTGCTTATATTGAGCAATTTAGCAACTCAGTTTTAGGTTCCATCTTAAAATTTTAAAATTGAAGATAAATCAGGAAAAATTTATCTGGGTTTACCAAAAACCCACAAAATGACTTATTTCTTATATTTAAACTTTCAACCTCCACAGCTAAGCTACTTTATAATGTTGGATTTGGACGTGCTTTCAAAGTAACTACCAAATATGATACCTAATGAATCACTTAAAATATAAGCAATAAAACAACAACTATTTGTAAAATCAATATATCATTCAGAAAAATGTTTCCATATTGCTTTCCAAGAATCTAGCTTAGTGTAATGTACCTTAAGATTTTTCCCATCAGAAACTTTTTGCTGAATTTTACATTCATCCTATTGTAATACGGATAATCGCTTTGCTTTACATTTTATTGTGGACTTCCTGAATATATAGATTGCTGCAGGTTTACCAGGAGTATGTTGATACAACAACGGAAATATGTAGAAAGTTATAATGTTATTATTTTATAATTGTATGATGAAGGGATTCTGTGAACAAATACAAATACAAATTAAAAGGTTTATTTTTATTTTTGAAAATAAGAAAGACTGCCTATCTCTGCCATCTCCCCACTAAATTTTTTTATGGTGAGTCATTTCAGAAACATTGCATCTGCAAGTTCTTTCTTTCTTTTTGAATTGTATATAAAAATTGTTAACAATTAAGTAAATCTTTTTCCTGTTTTAAAACCCAAACATGACTATCTCAAGAACCTGGGAATCATCTGTCTAAAATGTTGACATCAAGTTAAAAGTGACCATTCTATCTCTGTGGGAGAGTAGGCATTTGACTTCAGTAGGTTCTACTTCCCAAATTACTTTCTGTTATGCACTTATAATACGTCTATATTACCTTTGAATAAACCAACTTGCTAGTAAAGAAAGTCTTCCCAATAAGAGGTTAATATAGAAAGAATAAGTCTGTGTGTCGAATAGGCCCCTCCGTAGGGACTATTTATTTAAAAATATGTATGTGATAGACTGTCTCTGCTTGTATATACAAACGTGTGTGATATCTTTCCATCTCTTAATCTTAGCAGATTTCTTATGATGCATATCACATTGTGGTTTTATTCATAGACAATACTAAAATTGTTGGCAGGAGATTTTGGTTTAAATTGTATTTCCCCAACAACGGTCATTAGCATTGGTATCTGCTGCATTCTTCCTGGATAGTACTGTAACATTGCTTACCATCTGCATTTTCTCTATGCTAAGTCCAAAGTCTATTTAAATTCCCAGAGCTCTTTCTTAGCTGCCTCTCCATGATATGCTCTCCTCATACCTGAAAGGAGGCTTGGAAATCTGAAAGGCCCTTCTTATACTTATGTAGATACCTTACTCAAAGATTCTTACTCCAAGATTTCAACCCTGACCAAGATCTTGTGTTTTAAAAAGACTTTTATTTCCCTAATCCAAGGACTTCGATTTAGCATCAGATGTCTCTATTTTGAGACATGTGACTCTCCTATGTACACTCAGTGTTTCCCATTATTTTATAAATGGTTTTCTTTTCTTATCTACCTTGCTGTTCATCTGTGATTTTGCTTATTGCTTTGATCTTGTAGCGATCATGACAGTGCCTATTAGGAAACAACAAATACTGTTTTTATTTTAATAAATGAATTAATAAAATTGGCTCAAATATACAGGAAAAGTCATTATACATTGAATGGTGCTGTCACACCAACAGAGAACAGAACTTGGAAGGACTTGATTGTAGAAAGCTGCAGCAGTTTAACCCTGGGGGCCTAATTTCTTTCTCTGAGAAAGAAAAACAGAAGAACTTTTGCTATCAATAAATCAAAACACAGCAATGAGGTAAGAGTGGTCAAGTTCTTAAATGATTACCATTATGAAGAATTAGAGTATTACCTCATTTGAATGATAATAAGATTAACATATGTAGGGTCAAAGTAAGGGTAATGGATCATTTCTTAGGAAATTTCCCCTGTGTGCAATTTTTCTCCAAAAGTATTTGGTGGTTAAGGTAAAGGCATACAGTAAGGAGGGAGATAGACATATTAGTATATTAATAATGGGGTTCTTGTCATACCGATTTATTAAAAGATAAATGAAGCAAATACATTTAGAATATTGAAAAGTGACTGATTAAATAATACCCATGGAATAAATGCAGTACAGCAGATAAGTAGATGAAGAACAAGGGAAGAATCGACTATAAATACCAACATTTATATATCAGTATCTCTTATAGTCTTTATTACTATCTGCTAATGCAAAACTCCTTACCTTGCTAATTTCTTCAGAAGTGACTTATATGTTCCCGAATTAACCTCCACAAAATTTAAGAGACACTTTTTAAGAGGTATTTTCAGATAATTTTGGTTGCAAATCCTTTGAATTTGATAATTATTTGGGAATACATTGCAATTATTATACAACTAAGTCTTTCTGTGATTGTCAGATATCATTCTACTCTGTCAAATCTTTGCTTCCTTCAAGAATAATCTCATTTTTAAAATAAAAGTTTTGCATATCATTTAAGAAGCTCATGATTTTGGTTGTGATAATGATTGGATTTTCTAAAAACAATTTTTGATAAAAATTATGGTTTTCAAATTTGTTCATGTGCAGAAGTTAAATTGGTCCTGAAATATTTAATATACACACAATTTCTTTAATAATCCTAGCAATTTGTGGATTGTTAGCCTTCCTGAGAAATAATATTTCCTAAGAACCGTGATTATTTCTCTTCTTTCTAGTCCTTACTCTGTTTCTTTTTTTAACCTTCAAAGGATTCAGTTTATTGTAAATCCACTATATAATAGATGTGGTTGTAAAAAGAGAATACATAAGGGCATCTTTGTAGATAATGTACTATTTGCTATCTTGATTGTAGTGATAGGTATAGGAATTTAAAATGTACAATCCACCGATCTTATTCAGATGTTCTACTTTTATTTGTATTTATATTTTTGTGTATTTATCTCTATGCAATTTTTGCACATTTTAATTCTCAGAATTGCCTCTGAATGTGTAATATTTGAAAATAAACTTTAAAGTTAACTTCACATCTGAAAAAGAAATAAAAATCTACTTTGAGCGGCTTAGCATCTGTTGGAACATAAATGAGAAAAAGCAGTATTGCATCCTTTGGGATCATATGATCCCCAACCTTACACTATTCATGCATCTGCTATGTACAGCCAAGTTGACTGCTCCCTTTGGAAAAAAACTCATTAACTCCCACCAAATGGTAATCACTAGGCTTTTGCACCAGAAAATTACCTAGTCAGTTTCACTTCTAACCATTAAGACTTTTTTTTCCTGTTATTGGGCAATAGTTGATAGTACTTCTATTCTGAAGAACATGAAATTATCTTGAGATCTGAAATATCTACCACATCTGCATTACATTAATAACTTCACTAGGAAAAAATGCACCTACATATTCCATCATTAAATAGAAACATTATAGTAAACATGCACAAAAATGACTCATTTTGTTACTCATTGAGTATATAGACAGACTGAATGTATAAAAAGACTTCTAGACACTGAAGTCTATATTATATTCCCCTGGGTTTCACAAAATTCTTAGTTCAGTGACCCCTTTACCTAGCATCAGGTTTCAGATGCTTCCAAGTAAGTGACTTGTCTTATGGATGGTAGATCAATGTCAAGGTTTGGAACTCATTTTGGAAATCAACTGCAGTATAAACCTGTTGGTAACTTTAGCTTGACTAAAGAGAGCCAAGGTAACTCCTCTCAATGGGCATGATTAAAGGTGGTGCTCCCTATAGCCTGAGAGACACTACACAATAAACAGTGGCAGTATGTATGAACTTTTACTATTTCTTTGGCAATAGAAATAGCCAATGACTGATCATATGCCCCCGAAATGGACTGATACTGAAAGATAGAAAGAACGCCAGTATGAAGCAAACTCTATTAAAATGATGTGGAATTAAAAGGATAGTTTCACAGTGGGACATATCAATGACTACCCAAAGAACTCACTTTTAAATTCAGAAATACCTGAAAACAAGCAGAGGCTCTCACTTATTTTCTGTATGTGGCCTGTCGTGCACATGAGAAGAGTAGTAATGTAGCAATTCAAACAGTACAACAGGCAGGATAATGATGCATGCTATTATCTCCATCAGAATTTGAAATGGAATAAACAATTCATTTCTTTCTGAACAAAAATATTAGAGACTAAAAGTATCTATGGCCACTTACTGAGAGTGTAAGCTTGCCCTGTGTTTGAAAGTAGATTTAACCAGTCTACTATTCACAGCTTCAAATGAAAAATAAAGAATTGTAACTTGAACATAGTCATTGTATACATGGATTTGTATACCCAGTAACGGAAGTAAATGTCTCTAACATAATTAGAGTCCCACAAGCAGAACATATTACTTCCATTTTGAAATGATAACCTATTTTATTTGGTGCAGTAAAATAATAGGTTTTAAGCATCACATACAGTCAATTTATTATACTTTGTCATTCTCAATATGGTGGACTAAAAATGAGAATAATTAAGACAAGTTCTTATAATTAGAGGAATAAGTGACTAAAATAATAAGTGCTTATTTTACATTTGAATAAATGTGAGTTATAATTTAGAAAGTGTGGAAGTATAAAGGTCATTATTGTATGTATTATTGAGGTTTGGGGGGAAATAAATCAGAAAATGTGGAGAGTGTAAAAGGAATTTACATGCACTGCTTTTCTGTTTTCCAATTTGTTTTTTCTCTGTAACTTAACCTGTACTGCTGAAACTTCAATTGTATTTAAAAATTCTGGATGAAGAATTAACTGATAAACATAAAACAGTGGGCATCCTTCTAAATATTATTACACCAAATTCATAAGGAAGGATAGGATGATTTGTTCCTTACCTCATTTGTCTTAGCTCAGATTAATATTTTTTAACCTCTTTCAACTACTGGACAAGGCAGTCTTAGAAGCTTGTCCTTATCCTACCATTATTCCATCTGATGAAGTAAGTTATGGTGAGGATTGTCAGACTTATATTCTTGCTGCTCCTCAGGATCAGTTCTCTGGCTTAAGCTGACGTGAGAGAAAATCGGAGCAAAAATCATTGATAAAATTAAAGAATAGAATATGTTTATTTATGAAAGAGATGTAATAAATAATTAGAAAATACAAAAAGGAAATTCATGCATTTTCTTGATACTTGGTGAGACTGAACAATGAAAAATACTATAAATTCTTCTATAACACACATAGATAGATAGATAGATAGATAGATAGATAGATAGATAGATATTTGGTTTGGAATCCTGTCATTTGCATGAGGCCAGAGAACCATGTCAGCCTGAGAAATTGAAAAAAAAAATCTCTATGAAATGATTTATATATCTTTCAAGATACTAGTAACATATTCTAAAGTAATGCTTGAAATAATTCTAATGGTGATTTGGTTCTCATTTTGTATATTTTTTTCTATTACAACTTATGCTTTTTAAGAGAACCATGCAGAAAATTTTGGTATGTGAATATGCACAGAGGCCACGGTTTGTAAATAAAAAGAACAGTCACTGTAAAAAATACTGTCAAAATGAAACAAATATTTAGGTGATGGTTTGTGTTTTCATATTAACTATGAATGCCCCAAATGCCCACAAATTTCATATATGGCAATTTCTTTGGCATGCTCAAAATGAAGTATATTTAAGGATGACTTCTACCTATAGCACATAAACATGGGTAGCCAGGTATTTCAAGTTCAAACTCTGTGCTCAAGTTACAAAGAAACAACAAGCAGTCAATAGCAATACTATTTTTGGTGAGTAAGCGAATGTTGGCTTAAACACTCTGAAGGAAAAATGAGTGAAAATTTGTCCTTAATTCAGATAGACAAATTAGGCAAAAGGTATTAGCTTCTTCTATTGAATGTTTAGAAGGATATCACTTCAAGGAGAGAAAGTGTAGCAAATTGTTGGAATGGACAATATAATTTTAGGAAAATAATGTGATATGAAGAGCTCAGTGGATGTCATACTCAGAAGTGAAGTGAGTAGCAGGACACATGCTGGAAAAGACAGGATTCTTATTGTGTTCCCGCAGATGAAAAGTAGAGAAAACAATGGTCTATGATCTTGGCTGTGAGAGTCAGGGAATGAACTTGTGGAAGACTAAAGGACTCCTATCTCTTGGGATATATGAATGTAGAATTTAATCTGTACAAGTGGTCTTTAACCACCAATACAAACAAAAGCAGTCATAAAATTGTTGGCATAGGTTGGAAATCCATTAAAATTGCCTGGTGAATGTGAGGCATTACATAAAGATAAGCCCACCGGCAATCAGTGCCAGTACCTCCTCATGATATTAAGTGGAACATATGATTTATGTATCATAGATTCGGAATTCACAGTTAAGTGACATTTGGCCTTTGACTAAAACCCCAATCTATGATAGCATTGCATATGACTAAGAGCTGTTTCTGTTGGAAGTCTGAGAAAACATTTTTCTGATAACCTTCATCTACATCATAAAATGAGTGTTGCTTTTGATAATACAGTTTTAAAGGATAATATTTTCCCAAAGCTCATGACAATCATGGTGTATATACTGTCAAGTATATTCTTCATCATGTTTTAAATTTTAAATTATATAAGTTTTTTGGTAATTTTGAGATACTCTAATTTTTTTTAATATACTGCACCAACTAGTTATTTCTTTTGCTTTCTTATTAATATTGGTTAGATAAAATAACCAATATTATTTTTGCATAGTTGGAGTATACAGCTCTTTTCAGTAGAAAAAATAAGCCAAGTAGCAAGAAGACTTTCTGAATCACTATACTGAGATATTGAAACAGTGTAAAACCTTAAGAGGTGTCATTTCTTTTCACGTGTTCTCTCTTTGCAAATCAAACTTCTCAGTTTTATTCATTCCAATTACAACTGCTTTTCAGCTATAATTTAAATTTCTGCAATGTTATAAAATGCCACTTTCATTTTACTAAAATATTGGATTTATGTTGATTTTCACATTCCAGTTTATTGTCACCTCAAGAGTATAAGAAAAATGAGTGAAAATGTAAAACCAGCACATGGAATTTAAATGATACATAAAGGCATGTTCAAGACAGTTCTCTTGACTCATGAGCCAATGAAAATAATGCAGAGAGAAACATTTGAAAAATGTCTTTTTACTAAATATCAAGCACATCATTTGTTAAACTTGAAAATGCCTCTTTTAAGCATGGTCATTTCTCTGGCTTTTCTTGCAGTGACCCTTTATTAACAGAGAAACAAATTTGTATTTTGGAGAAATTTTGACAAAACTTGTACTTTTACTTATTTGTGCTTAGTGTAAGATATATTCTATACTATTATTTGCTGTCTTGAATTGATCATTCTTAATTTGCTCCAGTATCAAATGCAGTGAATGTACTGGATGTAGTGGTTTTATATCTATAAATTTATTATTCATTTCTGTCCTTGAGAAGAAGCAAATAGATGCCAGTAAACAAAACTATTCTGCTTGGTTTGAATTATTTCTCCATCTTTTCTTTTTTCTTTCTTTGTTTCTTTTCCGTTTTTTTTTTTTTAAACAAGGTCTTGCTATACAGTTCAGGCTGGGGCTGGCCTTGAGCTCACTTTGTAGCCCAGGTTGGTCTTGAACTTGCAACAGTCCTCCTGCCTCAGCCTCCCCAGTGCTGGGATTACAGGTGTGTGCCCAGCTCCATCTTTTCTTAATATGCTATGTTTTCAAGGTTCCTAGTGTGATAGAGATACTTGTATTGTACACTAGACTTTTTTGTTATTATGTTGAGAGACTCTGGCTCTTACTTGAATATTTTACTTTACTTGCTTCCCTTACATGTTTACCCTGATTTTGAGTATTGCTGTCTCAATGACTAGTTGATCTCCAGAGCTTTTAAAATGATGGGGTTTTTTTTTTTTGTCTTCTGGAAGTGTGTGTTGTTGAAGGGATTTCCTCTAGTCCCTGACAGTGCTGTTGAACAGAGTGGAAGAAATATCTCCACACCAGCCTCCTGATGCCTATAAGTGTGACGAAGGGATGCTTGCTTCCTAGGCCTAACATTTGTGGCATTGTTGGATTAGAAAATCACTTTCAAGCTGGGCACTTGTAGGAGGAGGAGAAAGAAGAAATTATTTTGAATAATAGAAATTTCAAAACTAAGGGTGAAATTCATCCTTAGAAATTTAAATTACTGTAAATAGCTACTTTATGTTTTATCAAGTGAATATCTTTCTGTTCTATGTATAATTGAATATTATTAGGTAGTAGTAGATATAAGACATTTTGAGTCTTTAGGTGTTCATCATGATAAATCAGATCCAAAAATGAAAGAAGAAAAAGGAAAAAAGCCGAGGATAAATTAGATGCAAAAATAAAAATAGAAAAAGGAAAATAGTTCTTACACCATCGGAATCTGACAATCAGAGGCATCTACAGTAAAAGGTGCCTGAATTAAGTCTTCACAGTCAAAAAAGCACACAGACGTTATTTATCTGAAGTAAGGGTAAAAGTAGCATATCTGAATATAGTTGTTAAGAACATATTAGACTTACATAATTGATTTGCTGAGTATTCAGGGGTATAACTTTCCTCAACTTATCATTTTTTAGTTTGCTAGATGATTATAAGGTACACTTCTAGTTGAGAAATAATATAATGGATAGTAGGTTTAGTTACATTTGTCAACCATATTGCAATTCTCTTTATCACTTAGAGATCTAAGTGAAAATGAAAAAAAAAGACCATCTTCATATGTATTTCATGAGACTGTATTACTTCAAATTTAGTGACTTTAAAACAAATTTTATTTTCTCACAGTTCTTTACTCCAGGAATTGGGACACTCAAGCTGTGTGACAGAATGATGTACCTCAAAAATGTGCACATTCTAATACCTATAGTCTGTCAGTACAATATGCTATGCTGCACAGCAAAAAGGAATTAAGGTTGCAGATGAATGGATGCTCATCAGCTGACCTTAAACAGTTGATTGTGAATTATTCAGGCAAGGTGAATCTACCCAGCATGTTGTTAATTCTCATGTGTTTTGACCTTAAGAATTAAAACACAGAATAGTGTTTCTTTTATTATCACAAAGATTTGGGTCTGCATTGTGTTCTCACAGGATAGCTGTATATTTTTCTTCTGACTCTGTACTACTTATCAAAGTAAAGCTAAGTTTAGGAAAATGAGAGTAGCTCTTTCAAAGTTTTAATAAACTAGTGCTATTTAAATATGATCCATTTATTTTTATTCTAGAAGATGAATTTACTTCATTCTGCATGAGAGCTATCATATCATCCTCCTTGCTGGATTCAAGCTCGCTCTTCTGTCCAGTCTGGAATGACTGTTGGCACAAACTAAATGGACAGCAATGCTGCCAAAGTGAAGGGACTTTTGAAGGGCTGTAGTGTACTATCCTACAATGCACAGCATTTGATTTTTCAGTTGATTAAAAAAATTAAATGATATCATATTCATATGATATCAAGTAAGCAATATATTCTTAAAGAAACCTACAGGGTAACAATTTTTGTCTGAAGAAAATTGCAATGTGTTTTCACCTGTTGCTTTCTGTTACCAGTTGAGTTTTGTTACTCCAAAATTCGCATGAAGAAATTCTTGCTCCTGTATCTCAGATTATGATCTTACTGAGAAACAGGGCAATTGTAGATGTAATTAGCTGAAATTAAGTCAAACCTGAGGAAAAACTAGGACATATACTTGCAAACAGGGAGAATACACTATGAACAAGAAGGTAGGGATGAGAGAAATGAAGCAGACCAAGGGACATTCAAGCCTGCCCGCGATCCATCAAAAGCTGCAGACAGGCAGGGAGTGGATTGTTGTTCACAGTCCACAGAAGGAACTGACCTTGCCCTCACTGCTTAATCTTGATTCTAGCCTCTAGAGCTCTGAGCTAATAAATTCAGTTTCTTTAGTTTGCTGTATGAGTTTGTGATGCTTTGTTAAGAGGTCTCTAGAAAATGAATGCACTCACCAGCACAACAGAGCAGTATGTGTAAATAAAATCACATTGATTCCCCCATATTCAATGCACCACTAAGTAGTACAGGTACTTCTGCATATTTCTCAGTTATTTTCAGAACTTCCATATGTTATTTGCATTAATCTATAATAGTATTTGCAAATAATTATCTGTATTGAATTCTTAACGGTCGCTTAGAAGCTGCTCATTATCTTTTAAACCTTAGTGTCCTTATTAGTACAACAGAGGTTAGGTAATAACTACCATAGGACTAATGAACACTCTATGCATGTTTTGAATGCTATCTTGTTATGCAAGGGCACCCAATCCCTGAGCCATGAACCTGTACTTTTCTATGACTCGTTAGGAAGGGCCTGCACAGACCAAAAATGAGTGACAGGCAAGTGATCAAAGGTTCACCAGTACTCACAGCCACTAGTCATCACTTGAATTACTGCCCTAACTCCACCTCCTGTCAGATCAGTAGAAGCATTAGATAGTCTCAGGAGTGCAAACCCTACTGTGAACTTCTCGTACAAGGAATCTTGATTTGTCCGCTCCTCATAATAATCTAGTGCCTGATGAAGTGAAGTAGAGCAGAGAAAGTGATGCTAGGACTAGTGAGTGGCAACAAATGTGGATTAATATTAGCAGAGAGTTTTGACTGCATGGAGTTCACAATAAATCGATTGCATGCAGATTAATTTCAAAACCCTATCAGTGAGTGACAGGTGACAATTAGACCACATTTCATATCTGGTAGCAGGCTTGATAGAGTCTGCTGAATTTATGTAATCTGATTATTCGGATTGAATGTGGTAGCAGACTTTAGGTAAGAATCCAACACTAATTTTAGTATGCATGTGGTCTGCCCTTTATTTCATTTGCAACTTCTTTCCAATTGTTTTTCTGCATTGTATATTTGTCAAAATCAAAGTTTTATTAAGCCCCAAACCTCACTCTAATCAAAATAAAAAGAAAAACAAAAACAAACTTTACTGAAGAGCTTCTTTGAAAGGGGAAAACCACACAAAGATGATATAGCAAAAGACTCTAAGACTGGCAACAAAAAGAAAACTTCATTTAAAATAAAACATGAATTGTCCTATTTGAATTATGGGTTCATTGTGACAAGTGATTTACATTCTCTCAACTTGCTTTCTATAAGATGTAGTGAAGAGCTCTCCAACCAAACCATGAAAATATCACAACTGATTTGCCACTTTGAGACTAAACATTAAGAGACAAGCATTTGAGGCTTTATTCTTAAATGAATATGAAGAATAGGAACAATTATTGAAGGTTATTACTTCGTCAAATATGTCTGAACTGAGCATCATTCGAAGAGGCAATCCTATCTGCTGCTATGGACACCTGTTACAAACTTTTAGGAGGGGCTGCAGTTCAAAAAGAGGCATGTTCCATTTTTGCATCACCAATAGACAAACTGATGAACAGACAATGTTGAGGAGCAATTATTCGTGAGGATTATTGAAAGAGTCATCATGGAAAGCAATCCAGGTTGACAAGTCTACTGATGCTGACAGGACTACAATGTTTGTTTTTATGAGGTACACTTTTCAGGAGGGTTGTTATGTGCACTTTTGTTGTCAAACAACACCACAACTGCAGAACTATTCAAGTCTTGGAATGATTACATATCAAGAAAATATAATTGGTCATTTTATATCAGTATATGCAGAGACAGAATGGCTGCATGACTGGTTTCATTACTCGGGTCAAAGAGGTTGCTTCTGAATATGAGTCTGTGCACTTTGTCATCCACAGGGAAATGTTGGCTAGCTGAAAAATATCACCTGAATTTAACAATGCTTGCAGGTTATGATTAAAATTATAAACCACATTAAAGTGCTCATCCTCATGTTTGTTCATGCAGTTCTGTAAGGAAGTGAATACAAAGCATATATATTTACTCTTATGTGCAAAAGTGAGTAGCTTTCTAAAGGTAGATCTCCAGTCAAAAATTTTGAGCTATGAAAGCATCTTCAGCCATTTCTTTTAGAAAGGCAGTCATCATTGGCAAAAGATTTCAGTGACACAGAAGAGGTTGCAGAAGTTGCTTACTCTGGCCCGGGGATATAGCTCAACAGCATAAGCGCCAGGTTATGAGTTCAATCCTCAGTACCAAAAAAAAGAAGACGAAAAAGAAGTTGTTTACTCTTGTGATGTGTTCAAACTGCTCAATGGCCTCAACCTGTCACTCAGGGGAAAATGACAAGTGCATTGAATTCAGGAGATAAAGTGGATGCATTCAAAACCAAACTGGAATTATAAGTACCCAAGTGAACATTTTTTGGATTTTCAACGTGTTACAAACATTAGCAGAGATTTTCAGAGACCGAGCTAGTATCCACTTGTTCCAGCTGGTGTATGATCACCTGTCTTAACATTCAAGAGTTTGAGCTTTATTTCCTACTACAAAAGACTCCTGAACTGAGATGAAATAGATCTGCAAGCAATGTGTGAATAAGCCAGGTGAATCGACTTTGTCCTTTGTAGAAGAGGATCAAGTACTTGAGATTGCAAATGGCAGTGATCTTACAAGGGCATTTAAGACAAAGTTCTTTAAAAGACGTGTTCCCTTAATCTTCATATATTCTCCTAAAGTGAAGGTAGAATACCCTGTGAATTATTGCAAAGCCCTGAAAAGCCTGTTTCCATTCCATCATCCTATCATGGGAAAGTTGGGCCATGACAGAAAGCAAAATGAGATTACAGAGTACATTGGACATAAGCCACATGCTTTAGGTGTCACTGTCTCCTACCACTCACAGATAGGATGATGTAGATTCAGGAAAGTAAACTCAAGGCTCTCATATTCTGCATTATAGTGAGTTGTTTAATTGCTTCATTATATATTGCAGTATAATAATTAAAATAAAGCACAATAAATGTTATGTGCTTGAAGTATCCTGCAACCTTCCCTCCAACAACACTCTCTTTCCAGTCTATGGAAAAATTGTCTTCCACATAACCAGTCCCTGGTTCCAAAACTGTTGGGGACTGCTATTGTTAAGAGTTTAATGTTTTAGCTAATAGCGTTAACTTCAGCACTTCAGCAATATTTAACAAAATGCTAGTTTAACTGAATAAAAAGAACACAGTTATTTTATGAAATTGTTTTGAGGATGAGAGATAATCCTAGTATAACTCTAGGATGGTAATTTTTTTTCATTTA
>RJWT010024248.1:0-16529 GCA_004365215.1 Cuniculus paca | reverse complement strand
GGAGGCAGGAAGCATCCTGAGCCACCACTCTCGCTGAAGAATGGGGAGAGTGTCACCTGGCTACCTTGCAGAATACGCTCCTATGAATCTTCCTTTCTGTCCTGTCATCTCCACGTTGTTTGTTTTGCCACCTGTCTCTTCCTCCTCCCCAAATCTGTTCCATGAATAATTAATGACTACAGGAGTGGGTTCTCTTCCTTTAACTGAAGGTACCTTTTGGCAGCTCCAAATGCTTGTCTTTTTTGGTTTCCCAAGCTGAAGCTGCTCCCCTTGTGTCTACATGGGTGCCCCAGATGGTTTCCTGCTGAGAGTCTGCGTTACGAGCTGAGCATGCACAGAGCGGAAGTCTGATGTTGTCTAGGGGAGAGGTGAATGGAAGGATGGGAGCAAATTGAAAGAATGGTCAGGGTCTAAATTCATTATGTTGTGTTTTGTGTGAGTGTGCTGTCTTAGAGTTGGAAGGAAATTCTTGGGGTAGCAAGGGGAGGAGAACAGAACAAGAAGAGAAATCAAAGCTTGAGGCAGTCTCAGCTGACCAGCCCTGGGGTAGGACTTGCTTCAGTGATGGGCTTCTCTGCCTGGCTTTTCCTAGGGGAGGCATTGGTTGTAATTTGCCCTGCTGCCTCTACTTGATCTAGTGTCAGTCTCCTAAGGAAACACTGCAGTTTCCAGGTCTATGTGCATTTACTTTTTTTTCATTTACTGAAATCACTCATTCACTCATCTTTCATTCATTGAACAAGACACATAGTTCTTCTTCTTACCCATATATTTCTGACTGTTTTAGGACAGGTTTTCTGTAATTTCTGAACTAGTCTCTCAGAGCCAAAGCATTTATATTTTCAGCAGTACCAGGAAAACTCTTGTTTGTTTTTGAGTATCTGCTGGCCCCAGCTTACCGGTGGATTATGTGCACTTGTGCTCTATTTTAGATAATTTTGCAAGTCTTAGTAGGGTAGAAAATGAAAAGAACAAGAGAGCACTGGCTACCTCAGGGAGAAGGAGAAAAAGGGAAATAGTTAGAAAGGAAGGGGCCAAGGTTCCTGGACAGGCTGCCTAGGCCTTCTAGCATCTGTGCCTGGACCACAACTTGGATAGAAACAGAGAAAGAATAGTTAAGCTTTGTAGATGGATCTTTTTGTGAAATCATAGATGATGGCAAATCAGTTTCTGGATTGGTCCATGAAGGCCCAGGGCCACCCTGGAGCTCATTACTATGCAACCTGCCATTCAGTGGTCCCTGTCTCCCTGAATATAGAGAGGCTCTTTTCAGGATTTGAACATCACTTATTTTATGGGTGAGGCTTATGAATTAATTGCTACATTTTGCATGATACCAAAGAGAGACCATCATGTTGTCACTCACTACCCCATATGACCCTGGAATCCCCACGTGTAAAATGGAAACATCTGGTCCCTCAGTCTCCAGGGTGCTTTCCAGGGCTGAGAGCCTCTATCTCGATGATTCCAGATGAAAATGATGAAGGACAATTAATCTAGCTCTAAGGGGACATATCTGCTGGTGTGTCAGCAAGTTTTGCTTGTTTGATATTTATCAAATACTTGGATGGAGGACGGTGGCGTGCTGCCCTGGTTTGGGGGAAATGATCCAAGGTTGAGAGGCATTACAGTTGTGTCATGATTGAGACTTGGAAGTCTAGAAAAGGGACCAAAACCTAAAAGATAAAATGTTGTATTTTTAGTGAAATACTTAGAATTGTACAAATACAGACCAAATAATCTTGACTTTTCAGTTGTTTAAATGATAAGACTTAGGAGTTTTAGTTCAGGATATGCTATCTTTCTTTATAAATTCTGTAAATCTTTATGGGGTCCCAGGCACTGATCTAGAAGCAAGGAATGTAGCAACGAGTCATATGACATCGTCTTCATACAGCTTACATCCTAGTGTTGTGATGAGTTGCAGTTCACAGCCCACGATATGCAACACAGATGAGTCGGTTCCGTGCTGCGAGCTGCCAATCAATGAGCGATGAAAGGGAGAAAGGGAGAAAGGAAACAGTGGACAAGGAGATGATGGGATGCTGTTTTAGATGAGGAGTCTGGGAAGACTTTATGATAAAGTGTTTGACATGATTGCTATAAAGCACTGGAATCCTGGATCCTGTGACTAGCTAGTGTTATCAATTCCAGTGACCTGTTTGGAGGCCCCTTCCTGCCTAAGTACACTGACTTTGTCCAGCTGCAGGCTCAGCCCTGCAGTTAGTCCAGGCATTTCAGGAAATCACCAAGCCAGCTGGTCTGACCTTGGCCTCATTTCAGTGATTCTGCGTCTCTGTGTCTCTTGTGAGCCATTGCCCATGTTGGGAACCCCTGTCACCGACGACTTCTAGCACTGCCACACGACATCTGTGTTAATGCTTCCTCTGCCCGTTGTGCCTGCACACCCACCCCACAGGGCCTGCCAGGCAATGCAAATGTGCCCAACTTGACCTATCCCACTCCCTTCTTTGTTTCAAAGTCCTCTGCGGGCGTTGGCTGCCAGATACGACTCCAGGGGGAATATTTTGTTTTATTAATGTTCATCTTCCTAAGTTTGCACAGCATGTAAGATAAAGTAATTTTTCTAGGTGGAAAAAAGTTTTCTCCCAAACTTCTTGCAATTTTATTAATAATGTAGCAAATGAGACAACATATTCTGAGGACTTAGTCAATCCCAGGGAGGTGGTGTGGGCCTCCGCGCACCGCATTGTTCCTCCTGCTGACTCTGTTTCTCTCTCAGGCGGGCAGCTGCAGCACTGAAGAGCAGAGGGCAGGGGAATTATGCATGAGCAGAGAGAGGAGACGCTGACCTTCTGTGTTTAAAGGTTAAAATGATTTCTTGGGAAATGGAGCAAACTCACTAATCAGAGGCTGTTCTGAATTTTTCTGCAAAATTAGACCTTGTGGCTCTTTTCACATGCTCTGTTCATAAGGATATCTGTATCCTGTATGTATATTTAAAAACTAAGACATGTTCAATCTCAGTTTATTGAATACCTACTATGCTCCAAGTCCTAGCAAGAGTTAGACTAAAGGGGACACAAAGAAGCAGGTCAAAGCTTAAGGTCTTTGATAACTCTGATAAGTAGAACACACTCAGCTTCGTGCTACTTAAAAGAAAGAAGATAATTATTCTTACTCTGGGGGTTTAGTAAAAGGCAAATATAACCAGGGGATATCACGGGGTCTGCCCACCTACGATAGGCACAGTAGCCAAACAAAGCTCAGGATGAAGGCTATGGTTCCATGAGATCTTAGCCATCAAGCTTAATTGAAGCAAGTCAGCAAGGGGATGGCTTGGGACACAGGAATAAGTCATTGGTCATCCACTCATTCAGTTAGTACACAGTGCAGATGAACTCTGCGTCGAGCAGGACAGTGGGCACTTGGAGATGGATGCAAGTAAGATGCTGCCTCTGCCTTAGAAAAGATAAGTCCAATAAAGACAGAGAAACACTTTCTATCTTTTTCTCTGTTCTATTCCTAGTACCTCAGGCAGTGTCTGGGATTTAGTGGAGACATCATCTTGTTTGATAAATGGATGAATGAGCTATGGTAGAGAGGGAGGGAAGAAGAGAGACATGGATGTGAATGCCACACATACCTTGCAGTTCTCAAATTGTGTGAGAGTGTGTGTGTGTGTGTGTGTGTGTGTGTGTGTGACTAGTTTTTTCTGTTGAGTGGGAATAAAATGTGAGAAAAGACTAGCGGTTTATCAGAAAACTTTAAGAAAACTGAAATTAACTCTGCTGGACTAAGCAGAAAAATGGTTTAAGAACAGGGAGCTCTTAGAATTTTTAAGAGTGCAGGCATTCGAGACTTGAAGCTATGGATCTGGGAACCATAATGAAAACCACACACGTAGCTGTGTAGTGTGGAAGACACATCATGGCCTCTGCTGGACACTGTAACAGTGCTTTCACTGTTGACACTGCAGTGCTGGGCAGGAGGCCTGGCCATGAGAGCCTGAGACTCGGTTGCTCCATACACATCCGAATGCATTCTGAGCTCTGCACTCACTTGGTGTTTTCATCTCAGATCCAGGATCCCATCTGTGTTTCTCCAACTGGAGAATCCTAGGTCACCTTAGGTAACCTGCACCCTACTGCAAAGGAGGTTGGGAAAGTAAGCATCTGGTTTGAATTTTCTTTCCCAAAACTCAGAGGTGAGGGATTTGTGAAACATGAAGGGTGTCCACAGTTGTTACATGGTCGAGAAGAAACATAAATGATTGTTACAATAAAACAGATCGTCTGAGAAGGACTAGTTCAGAAAGCAGGATGGTTAGTTGCTGAGAAAGATAGTTATCGTAAGGTAGTTGAGAAGGGGCTGAAATGAGGAGTGGACTTGGAAATGGAGAGGCTGGCACAGTAGGATGAATGTTAAAGAGAAGTAGTCAACAGGACTTGCGATGGTGATGGATAAGCCGTTGAGGATGATGCCTCGGATGTTGGCCTGGGTGAATGGCAGTGGTGATAATGGCTGCAACTGGTAGAAATAGTGATAGGGGTCCCAGAAAGTGAGATTGGACATGCAGGAGACAAGAGAGCAACTGGGAGGGAGCATTTGTGGAGGAGGAGTCTTGACCAGGGTGGGGGATTCAGTCTTGAGAGGGAAAAGGTTTACCTTTCCCTCAGAGGTTGGAGGGAAGGAGATGATAAGTCTATGTATATACAGATGTAGTTTCAGGTATGGATTTGGGAAGTTTAGGAGTTTGTGCCTCAAGGACACACATTTTTCAAGTTCCTTTCTCCCTAGTCCCACCTTCCTCCATCCTCTAGATGGGTTGCTTCCTTTTCCCTCTTCATCTAGCTCAGGAGCCAGCAAAGTTTTTCTTCAAAAGTCAGATGATAAATACTTTTGGCTTGTGGTCTGTGAGGTCTCTTTCTGGAATACTCAGCCCTGCTGTGGTAGGTTGAGAGCAGCTGTAGACAAACTGTAAACGAGGGTGAAGCCATGTTCCAGCAACCTCTATTTGCAAAAACTCGGCAGGCCTCTGTGTGCCCACACCTGACCTGCCTGGTTCTGAATCACGTTGACTGTGCTGGGACTAGCTGTCATTGCCCTTTGGACTTTTCCTTTAGAGCACCAATCTCTACTCTAATTAATTTATTTGTCTAATTATGTGTTTGTATCAACACCCATGTTAGTGTGAAGGCAGAGGCCCTGTGTGCTTCATCAGTTGGATCCTATGAGCCAGCACACGTAAGAGCAAGAGGGTAACTTCTCACTCTGGGCCACGTGTTATTCTAAGCTCCTGTTGTTTATCAGTTCATTCACACTGCTCAGCCACTCCAGTAGCCAGATGCTGCTGCTCGGCCCCTTCTGTAGATAAGGAAGGCAAGTCTGGGAGAGGCTAAATAGCTTGGGTGGAATCGCACCACTGGAAAATGGAGGGCTGCAATTTGGACTTAGTCTGACCCAGCTGAGGCCTCTTTATGACACCCTACTGTATCTAGACAAGCTGCTAGTGAAAAGTGAATTAGAAACCATGTTCCTGTCCTGGCAGGAAGGGGCAGGGTAATGTAAGGTGCTCAAGGAGGACGAGGGGAGGAGAAGGGGAGCTGAATGTAGACAGATGGTGGCTTTGCTTCGTGCTCTAACTAAGGATGGAAGTAACCTGAAACGGGGCTGCTCCCTAGACCATGGGCTTTCCAACAGAGTCTCCAAATCAGCAATGTAATTTCTGACTGTGTGAATAAAGACATATGTTTTTGGTCATGGTGGTGCACACCTGTAATCCCAGCACTTGGGAGGCTGAGGCAGGGGGACTGCCACAAGTTTGAGTCCAACCTGGGCTACATAGTGAGTTCGAGACTAGCCTAAGCTACACAGAAAGATTCTGTCAGAAAGAAAGAAAGAAAGAAAGAAAGAAAGAGAAAGAAAGAAAGACACATGTTAACCCTGGAATGGTGACAGTCCTGTACTCTGAACTGGTCGAGCCCATCCAGAAAACTGCAGAAGTACCTTGTCCAACTTTGGCTTGTGGGGAGGAATGAAGGCAATCAGGAGGATGCCTGTTGGGAGACTGTTCTCTGCAGGTATTCTGCATTTGTATCCAGCTTCTGAACAGATAAATGTTCAAATAAATTACGGATTATGAATGTTTATTAACCTTTGTGCCTGAGTGAAATAAATGTTTTCAATAATAATATATGAAATGAGTGAAAAATGAAAAGAGATGCAGATAAAAGTCATAGATTAAATCAAATGTTTCATTAATTTGTTGCATGCAGCTGCAGTAGCTTTGGGAGATGGAAGGAGGGAATCGCTTTGGGGAAAGGGGCAGATTTGTTTCCACAGTAGGGTGATCAAGATGATGCCCATCTCTAAGGTAAATGTTGGGCAAGCTTTCTAGCAGCTCCCTTTTTCCATTGGGAGTTCCCTGAGCCCAGGGCCTTAGTTGTGACAGGGGCTTACTGTGTGCACAGAATTCACCTTTACCTGCATCCATCTTAATCGCTTCGAGACTTAAAGAGCAAGGGGAACTGAGGCAACCATGAATCTTGTGCTACCTTCTGTGTTGTAAGTGATGAAATCCTTTGTCTCTGACCCAAGGGTCTTGTGTCTTTGGCCAGAATCTATGAAAATGGCAGGTTAGCTTATTAGTTTGCAAGCAGGGTAAAACTCTCATACCTTCCACACCTCTTGACAATGAGGAGAGTCAGAATATGACATGACAAAGAGTTATAGGAAAAGAAGTTAGGATAAGGAGAAAAAAGAGTCACAGAACAGTCAAGAGTTATTTTCAAATACTTAAATAGATCATGTGAGGCAGCACTTAGATTTCTGGGTAACTCCAGCCAACAGCACTAGGACTGGTGGGTGGGTCCTAGTGCACAAAGGTTAGTGATTTGGTTGACCTCAAGGGAATACTTTTGAATATGTGGAGCTGGGAAGCTGAACTTTGAGACATTTTGTGGGTAATGAGCATTGGTCAGTACTAGCTGGAGATTCCTTAGAAAAGAATTCTTAATTGTGTCTGAGAGTGGAAAACCAAGCCCTGAGATCAATGCTGTTATGTTCTTGAATCCTGATGGTATTCCTAGTGTTTAGAAATTTACCAGTAGAGAGATGTTATTTTGGACCCTAGATCTCAGGTGAGGATGTCCCTGAAGTTAGGGAACGTTTCACAAATTCTGTGTTCCCACATTGGCACACTAAAGTGGCCGCAAGGGAACAGGGAGGAGCAGGGGAAGTGTGGAGAACACCAGGTTCGTTTCTGTGGAGAGGACTGCACACCTCTGCCTCCTCCAGCTCTGTTCAGTTTGCCTTCCTATTTTTATCATCATCAGCAAATAGTAATTGAGTGTAGAGTGTGTGGTATTTGCAGAAGGAATTAATAAATGTAAGATTTAATTTATGACTTTTATCTGATATATTTTAGTTTTTTTGTTCATTTCATGTATTATTGTTGAAAACTTACATTGTATTATAACACAAAGGTTAATAAATATAGTTCATTCCTTAAAGAATTCATAATTTATTTGAGAAGACAAGATCAATACACAGGAAAAGAATCTCAAACACAAGGGCATAAGTGTATGATGAGATATAAATTCATGAGATCTGCAAGTTCACTGAAGTTGCTCTTTCCCCAAAACTCTAAAGAGAAGTGTGATATTGCTACCCCAATGTCTCCTCTGCAATGAAAGAGAAAAGAAAAACCTATGGGCCGGATGAAGAAGAGATATTTTCCAGGGAGAGACTGAGAGGATGCTGTTGGAATGTCTTCAGGATGGCAAGGAAAGTGACAAAAGAGAACTTTAGCAAATATTTCTATAAACTGCATTTGGGAATCTTCTGATGTTCTTTGAGAGGTGACAGTAGAGATGAAACGTGTTTTTGGTTACTTTGGGTGTTTGAAACTTTGCTTCTTGAAATCAACCTTGCTCAAATAGAAGCTTCTGGTGACCAATGATGTAGGTAATGTAGAACAGGTAGTGTCATGGTGGACTTGATGGAAATGGACTAGAACCAGTTTCTAAGGATGGGTGGTAGATGTCAGACAGGCTAGAAGACATGAAATGGGTTCAAAATGTACAGTTAATGTTTTAAAAAATATTGCAGTAAAAGACACATTGCTATTAAAACACTCCCCCTTGCTTGGGACACAACTTATTTCATCATTCTTGCTAGTTTTGAGGCAGTTCTGGGAGCCCTCTTTTGTGAGTGTCTTTAAGAGGTATGATCAAAATCAGAGTGAGTGCCGCTGCCCAATGCCATACAATAGAAAGGTGGACTTGGAAAAACATTTCAGTGTGTCCTGATTCACCTTGTTCACTAGATCTGTCTCTTCCCCCAGTCAAAATAACCATGAAAGGTGAACATTTTGAATTGATTCAAGACATCAAAGCAATCATGACAGAGCAGCTGAAGGCACTCATGAAAGGGAACTTCCAGGACTGCTTCCAAATGGATAAGTATTTTCAAGGTAAGGGGGATTAACGGCAGTGTTTTGTTTTGTTTTTTTCCTGCAACACAGATTTTTAAACTTAAACCTTCATCATTCATGTGTTTTTCGATCACACGTTGTGTATGGTGGAGGGCTAGGAGATGGTGTGTGGAAAGTAGCAGAGAAATTGCTGAAGAGAAAAGCCTAGGGCACTTCCACAGGGCCGTGGAGAAACTCCTGGAAAGGAGAGTTTAGGAATGCTGACTTGTTCCTCCTTTTCTTTGAGGTTGTCGTTCATCTGCCATGACCCTGTCCTTTGCTTCCTCAGGTACACTGCCTACAGAAGACCAGACTCAGCCCTGGATATGCGGTGACAGTGTGTCATTCATATCTTCCCCAAATTGCTATCCTTGACTACCAGTCTCTTTTTGACTTCCCTCACCGCAGTCCTAGCTACAAGAATCCTTGCTCCCTGCTTTCATTCCTGTGAAGTTTCAAGTCTCACACCTAGGACTATTTCCTAAGTGACAGAGACAGAACTGCAGAGTCACATCAATGAATAAAATATTTATGATGAACCTGGGAAGTTAGTTTCATCACATGTATCTCTTTCCTCCTGTGTATTAATTAATCCTGATAAATCCCCCTACCTTTCTTTCCCTTGCTACATAAAAACGGCTCCAAAAAGGCATATATGTGGAAGACAAGCTGAGGGGGCGTTTCAGATCATCTTAAATGAACAAACTCTAAATATTTCATAAGTACAGCAGATCCATCATCAGAGAGTACAATTATGATGAATTCATGATAAACACCCATTTTTATGTTTTTAAAAACTGCCCTGGATGCATTCTGTTTTGCCATCAAGACCTTGTCTGTTATTGCAGACATGTAGCAGGATGAGTCAGGTTTGGATTCCCTGGACAGGGCCCTGAGCTCCACCATCAGCACCTACTAAGTCACTTCCAAATTGTGTAGATATTTTACGCTAGAGGATGAGAACAATAGGAAGAGGTGTCAGGAATTATGACCCCCTTTCATAGCTCTGGCAGCTCCAATAAATCTTTTTCTATTCTTAACAATGGGTTTTGCCCTGAAAATGAAGAAAACTGACACCAACACCACACATTCCTTCTGCCACTGCCATTAGCTGCTGCAGACCAATCTTAAAGAACTTAACCTCTGTCGTTCTTTCTCCTTTAGAGTCATGAAAGTGCTCATGATTTCCCTAGTACCTTTTGATTTCGTTTTCTTATGGAAGGGTGGCATTTTACGTGGGTGATTTAGTCCTTGTTCAGAACGGTACATAATCTCTGACACCCATGTCCATAGAAAAATATGATCCAGGATGCAAAAAAGCATAGTGATGGGATGATGTCGAGGGGACAGCAGCTAACGCTACCCCTTACTTCAGAGTTCTGCAGGGATGGTGGAAATGCTGTGGAGTGTGGAAAGCAAGGAGTGCATGGGAAAGACCCCGCATGAGGCATGACAAGGTGAGGTGCATGGAGTGGATAACGACGTCCAGAGCCGCAGAAGCAGCAGCACAGAGGGCTTCGATGCCGCTCATTCTTGAACCAGGCTGCTCACGGAAACCTCCTGGGAAGATTTAAAAAAACAAAATACCATTGCCAAGTCCTACTTCAGACTGATGTGGTTTAATAATTTATGCCTTAGAATAAATTAACTCAATTAGCTTGCTTTCCTTCTTACCTCTAGTTGAGACCACTGAATAGATGAAAGTTTTGTTTGGGAAAATTAATTAATCTCAAAGCATGGATTAATTAATTAATTAAGCAAAGATTTGTGTGTGATTTTTCCAAGCATTGTGCTAAAATGAGAGCTAAGGAAGTCTTGGTGCCATATTTTGAAGATTTCATCATCACTGGGGTTATACAGTAGGAGGCAAACATGTTTTATAGCATTGCTCTGGTATCAAAATGTTCTCTAGTCAGAGAATCTGGTCCTTCCAGCACATGGTCTTTCTTGCCCTATCTTTGGTGTTTACAATGACCCTGGGACTCCACTTTTCACCCTTGGGTCTCTTGGGCTTGTGTTCTGGCCAAGCTCAGATGGAGGGAAGAGGTAGAGTCTTTCTCTGGGTGGAGGATATAGGCACTTGGGTTCGAAGGGCTACATTGATGTTTTCCTTTTGTTTCATTAAGGAAATTGAATCATGAGGTACCTACCTGATACGGTTACTTGACTTTTTTCATATAGCAAGAAGAGGCTAACTCTTACTGTATTATTTCAATTACCACTGAAAATACTTCAAGAATATGTCCATCCAAGAGACACTAGGGTAACCATAGTTAATCTCCTGTTGTTATGTTTTGAAGACCTGTACTCCTTGTAGTGTTCTGTTCTGAAATGCTATATTGTGTTTGACTCTATTCTGTTTTGTTTTGCTTTGTTTTGTTTTGTTCTATTCTCTTTAGAATAAAAAAAAAAAGAATACGTCCATCTACTTTTCTAACTTGGTAATGAGTGTAGTGGATATAATGAAATATTTGTTTCTCTGAACCTTTAAGACCTCACATTTCGATATTTTGATCACATTTATTCTTGCATTACTTACCAATTACATCGCATATAAAAAAGCTCCTCAAGGAGTCTGTGGATTCTGTGGGAAGCAGTGTATATTCCCTGCATCTTGACTTCCCCTACAAAGCCTAGCACATCGGCTTGGACATTAGCAGTGATCCACAAAGAATTGTGATTCAGGCTGAAATGACCAAAGAACGCCAATTCTGGGGCTGCTTTTATTTTTCTGATGAGTGAGGTACCATGGATGATGGCCCGATATGAGGCGTGATCAACTGAAGACGCTGAAGCTAACACATTAAGAATAGAAACTGTAATATGTTGAAAATAGAAGTTCTTTGTGAAGACATGAGGTGAGCCCGGCACAGTAAATTTATTAGCTGATTAAATGTGAGCTGCACTGCAATGGGAATACTAATCTCTGAAGAGAAAGGAACAGCAAACACTTCAGCTGATGGATGCACACTGGTGATTTTTGGAGACCAGACACAGTGTGGTCAGGCTCACCCAGGTGGCTCATTTACTACGCAAGTGGAGACTGAGTGACTTCAACTCCTGCACCTCCTGCTAAGCCCTCCTTGAATAAAGGTTGGATTTAGCAGCTAAGTCTGGTCTTGGGAATCTGCAGAGAGGCAAGATTGCTTTTGTAGGAAACATTTTTAAAAAATGTAAGCTCAGTATTCTGGGTAAGAATTCTTTTTCTGCTGAAGGAAGACGGGAATATGTATTATACAACCGATGTCCACAAGTGTAACAATTTTATAACTAATCCACGTCACTGGACATTTTTGGCGGGGCTCACACAACACTTGCACATGCACACGTGCACATACACACAGACACACACACGGAGCACACTTTCTCTCTAGAGTGAGTATGATTGATTTATCTTTGGAGCACAAGCAGGATTCTGCTGCCTTTCCTTGATAGAAGGTTTTCAGGTCTTCCATTTAGTTTTGTTTACTTGAAATGTTGTATTCAAATTGTGCTTGTATGTCTACAGGGTGGAAGGCCTTGGAAAATGTGTGCATTCTATCAAAATCCAAAAGCAAAGTTATATTAACTGAGCCACAGATAGTGAGGGACCATCTTTTACTCCAAGAAACAGATTAGAGTGAAAAAGAAAACTTTTTCTCACCCTTGCAAAGATGAAAAAAAAAATTTGTTTACAAGTAAAAACTCATAAAACAAAAGTTTTGTATCTAAAGATGTAACAAAACTTCCAGTAGGGCATTATAAACAATTTTACTTATGTATTAGTCCCTTTCGAATTATTGTGTGGCCCTTAATGCTCTGTTTTTTTCTTTCAGTTTTTATTAAATCAAGACTCTGCTTTATCCCCATCAGATTTAAGTGACATAAATTGGGCTTGTAAATCATATTAAATGAAAAGTTATTATGTTAAAAAGAAAAGGGGTATCAAGAGATTCTGTACATTAGGGACATTCAAAACAGTTCTTTTTCTGTCAATAGTGGTGTTTACAGAACAATATTCCATGTTAATAAAAAACATAATTGGCTCCTAAAATATTTCAGCTGGTTCATAGTTTATAAGAGTAGGTGACTTTGCAAAGAGATCATCTAATGCAACCATTTTCTTCAGAGAGAGAACTGAAATATGAAGAAAAAATAGGTTTGAGGTTTCCAGTGTGTAGTAAATATGGGAAAGATTAAATCCAGTTTTTGAGAGGTCAAGCGAATCAACATAATTAGCATACAAAGCAATACAAAGCAACCAGTGATAAAATATTTCATCGTTTATGGGTTTGGTTTAATGCCCAGTAAACCAAATATGCTTAATAAATTTTAAATGGTACCACCAGTGTTCCCTTGCTGCTGGCAGAGTTGCTGTGATCACTTTGGGAAGCCTTATTAACCCTTTAATGATGAATATTTCATTCCAGTGGAGAGGCAAGGGCGTCCATTGGACAACAATGGTGTGGTGGTGGAAAAACTTCTTTCTTCTTCCAGTGAACAGATGTCTCGTTTCTCATTGGGATAATCGATTCTGATATTATTAAGCACAGGCCCAATAAATCTGACCTTGTATTTTCTGATACAAATACAATATACCTACTACTGCTCAATATCTTTCATATGTGAAGTAATAAAACTGATTCAATATGAAATCTTGTACTTTACATGTAAATTGGATTGCTATGGGCCATTAGACTCTATACGTAAACAATATATTTTGCTTAAGAGAAGAAAACCGTGCTTGGTTCAACATTCTGAAAGTCTACACCGTGAAAAATCACATTAGCAGAGTAGATGGTGTCACACGCTACCAGAAACGTGTGGGGAAAACAGCTTTTCTCCCTTGGGTGATTTTAACAAAATGGCTGCCTACAGGTGAAGGCTGGCTGATATCAGATGTAATTAAAAACTTTAATTCCAGAATCATCCTCTAAAGCATTCACAGTGCGCATGCCCAGGGGCTGAAGCAAAGAAGCCTAACTAAGGCAGCAAATTATTTACCTCTCGAAAAAGACAGTTGTTGCTACCCAGAAAGGTGATGACATTTTGAAGGCCAGGCTGGCAATGCAATATGATGTCACTGGGTCCATTTTTGATACAAGATACTAGTAGGTCAGTGTCTCATTCCTTGGCTTATTTGTCTCCATTATGTACAAAACTCTGCAAACCAGAATCCAGTAGGCAAGCCTTACCCAAGCACACTGAGATATTTGCATCTTGGCCTCCTTCATAACACCCGTCCTTGTGCTCTGCCGCAGCTGTCACAGTAATGGCTTTTCCCCTTTTTTATCTGGGTTGGCTTTATTCCCAGATTCCAAATGAAAGAGACAGCATTTTCCTTGACCACCCCATTCCAACCGTTAAATACTGTGCCTTCAGGCTCCGATGCTCTAATGGTCGATTAAAGTTGATAACAGTCTGTCCAATTTCCATTTTTTAACATTCAGCCTGCCGAAATTGTAATATTGTGAAAATCTGAAGTCTTCAGGACCTGCCTGAGAAACTGTCTGGATGTCAACACATAATAATAAACAAGGGAAAATAGTCTTGTCAACAGACCTTCGTGTTTGCAGATCTTGGGTTAGTGATGTGGCTTGCCATGTCTGTATAGAGATGCGGTGGGTGACAGATCAACTGGTCTATCAAACAGGACATGGAGTGGAACCACTTGCAGTGTGGTTTACCTCTGTGGAAGGTGAATATTTTCAAAAACTCTTTAAAACACCAAACAACACGTACATTTCCCTCCCTTCCTTCTGTACCAAGAGATCAGTCTTCCCTGGTCTTGTGAAGAGGCTCTCTTAACCTGTTTGGCAGACATATAACTTCACAGCCCCTAGACTTCGTTGTTAGGGCTGAAAGGTCGCAGAGGGACCAGCCTAATGGAAATATTTTTGGAAATGTAATTTCTCAGTGGATTGGAATAAAATAGTCTGAAAGAATCATTTTTTTCTTCAAAGCAATAGTCAGTTTTCCTGAGCCTTAGAAAAATAGAACCAAAACTAAGGATGCAGAGATGGATTTGTAGACCAGCAGAATTCTGAGATAAGCAGTTTGATCTCAGACTTCTAAGTGATGGAAGAAAATAATAGCTTCACGATGTGTGGTACTCCCTGTATTTGTAGTGTGTAGTATCTACTCAATTCTTTTCATTGTCCTAGTCAGCTTGCCTTTCTTAGCCACGCTTGGATGCTCTCTGAATGTGAATGATCTCCCTGAGTTCTCATCTTTGGTAGGGTAGCCTCATTTTTTTCAATCAATTGCTTAGCTCTAGGATGCTTTTTTCATGTTTGGGAAGCAATTGCCCATTTTCTGAGTCTTTGCTGCTAAAGTAAGTGCAGATGAATCCTTCAGACTCTGCCAAATTTATCATCGCTGATAAATATGACATTTCTGGGAATGCGGCTTCAATCTCCTTTTCGAGCCAGGCTGAAATGAAGGGTAGGGAATTTGAAAGGCCAAATATTTGGTTTTCCATATTATCATCATGTTGCAGAGCCTATGCTTCCTTTCCTCAGACAATGATTACGTCTAAAAGCTCAGGCATTATTGCTTAAAAACCAGACCAACATTTGTTCTTGCCTAACAACTAAACTCTCGCTCTCACCTAATTCCTCTACAAGGGACGGGAGCATCTGTATTTTGCCATACACAATGGGATAAAAAGATGACCATGCAGAAATTCATCATCAAGAATAGATGTGACTAGTCAATTTTTCTTTTTCTAAAAAGATTTTGCAAATATACTTTCTTTTTGATGGTACTGGGGATCAAACTCTAGGCCTTGCATCTTGTACACAGGGTCTCACATTGAACTGTGTCTTCAAGTCATCGAATTTTTTTCCGGTTTTGGCCTAGGTTACATAGTCTCTCTCATATTAACCCTGAAGAAACTTATCTTTATTGTTCTTTTTCTTCATGTTGTTGAAGACACTGGTGCTTGATGTTGATTGCTGCAGTGTTTTTGATTGGAGAAGTTCGTATATCAGACAACGTGTGTGAATCAAGGAAAGAAAAATGCTCCATCTTTTAGAACTGTATTCATTTCCTGGAGTAAGCTATCAATATTTGCCTGGTAGAAGCTTTAGGTCACCAGTTTTCTGCCTCAAATATTCACCTCTATTTACATGCTTGCCCTAGGCTCGTGGATTTTCTTTGATCTCTCCATAAACGCATAAAAAGTCCTGGTGCTTTAGATGATGGTACTAATAACAATAATAGCAGTTACCACTTATATCACACCTGGGTCTCACACTATTGTAAGCATTTTACTAGGAGTAACATTTAATTTTTGTGACAACTCTGCATGGCAAGCACCTTTGTTCTCATTAAACAGATGAAGAAATTGAGGTATAGATTGGTTTTGTCACGTTTCTAGGGTCACATAGTTAGTTTGTGGTAGAGGTGAGATTTGAACTCAGGATGTCTGACTTGAGAGTCTTTTGTTTATTTATCCTGGGAATAGACTTCTGAAAACCCTCTGTTTTTCTGTTGTTTTTTCCTGGAATGTGAGGCTGCTCTGAGTCTGGAATTGGAATTACTGAGGAATGTTTGGGTCTTTTGTATACCTCTGAGTTTTAACATTCCCAGTTTCTGCTGTGTTTAACCTGTGAGGTTTGCTGATTCCAATTCCAATTTCCTTGTAAGATGTGAACCCTGGCTTTGGTGTGAGTTTTCTGTTGCTTCATGTAGTTCACCATCCCCTGGTCTAGACCCATCTCTGAAATCCCTACTATAATTCTTTATGCTGGTGCTTCACAATGTAAGGTGAATAGGAAAGAGAAATTACAGTAGCGATTTGAGAGAAAATAAAAAAATAATTAGAATAAATAGACGACAGTATAAAAAGTCTGCAATGCGCTGTTTTCTGAATTGGGTAATTTATAGAACGTGCTTAAAAGGCTTCTGATGTTCTCCAGTGGAAGGTGGCATTATTATGAAAATAGTTGCACTTGTTTTATCATTCTCACCTTGGGATTTTGGATTCTGCCAAAGTCAAACATAGAAATAAAACAGCAGGTGCATTGGAAACCCCAAAGCCTGAGGTGCTGTCGAGCAACTCAGAAGTGGGAGAAACCATCTACTTCGGTTCCCACCTATCTGATGAGCA
>RJWT010024247.1:0-16537 GCA_004365215.1 Cuniculus paca | reverse complement strand
AAAAGAAAAAAGATAGCTAAGATGATTGTACTACCAATTCAACTAGTTCTTGGAACAAAACAGTTAACATTCATAGGATTAAATCAATTTAGCATGTCTGTATCTGGTAATCTGAGCAACTCTTTTGAAGATAACTAAACAAAATAACAACCTTTGTTATGTTCCTCTCACCTTGTTTTGAAAGCCTATATTGTTATTGTTTTGAACTGTCTGTTATTATTATTTATTTGTGTCTTTTGTTTCCTGTATTTTGTTTTTTTTATTCCCTCTAATAACTCTGTTATTATTATTTATTTGTGTCTTTTTTTCTTGTATTTTGTTTTTTTATTCTCTCTAACAGAGAAAGGATAGATGTACGTGTATATGCTTATACATGCCTACAACTATTCTTAAAATAGTTTATAAGAACTGATTTTATTAAGTATGATGGTATGAGCAGCTACTTTGAAGAAAACAAGACTTTATGGCAGCCATTGCTGACTTTTTATCATCATGTTTTGAAGCTCAATAATGCTTTTATTCTTTGATTTGATTGGTTTTAATCTGTTTTCTATTATTTGATTGCAATATTTGAGAAGGTATGAACAGCTATTTTGAAGAAAACATGACACATTATAGTAGCCAATGTTGATTTCCTATTTTGTGGTTTTGAAGGCCTGTAATGCTTCCATTCTTTTGTTTTGATTGGTTTTATACTGTTTTGTTTTGTTTGAATTTATTGTGTGTGAAGGTATGAACAACTATTTCAAAGAAAATGAGAGACACTACGGTAGCCACTGCTGATTTCCTGTTGTCTTGTTTTGAAGTCTTGTATTGCTTGCATTGTTCTGTTCTGATCTACTTTGTTTTGTTTTATTCTCTTTAAAACAGAAAAAGAATAAGAGAACACTTTATAGAGGGGGAGAATAAAGGTTTTTATTTCACATCTCACTTTATGTCCATGATATTTCTATCTAAGCTCTGCTGAGAAGAATGGCCAGTGGGCAACAGATTATCCCAAGGTGTATTTTCTTTACAGTTTTTAATCTCTTTTCAGGTGACAAACAGTTTTCTCTGAGACAAGATTCACTTGATTTTTAAACTTACTTAATTAAGAAAAGTAATTAAATGCTCAATAGGAGCTCCAGAAAAGGGGTACGCTCACCTTAATAGTTAAAACGTTTTGAGAAAAGACACCCCACATCATACATTTCTATATTCCAAGGTGTCATAGCCATCTGCTTCAGTGTTGGTGTCCCAATGAAGTTGGTCATAAGTGGGGTTGTTGATTCATAGAACAATTCACAGAGGAACAGCCGTAGGGCAAAATGGTGAAGGGAAAGGGTCTCAGCATTGGTACATCTGGATGCAGATTTGAACTTCGCCACTTACCCAACTGTGCATCTGTCTATAACGGTAGGAAAAGCAGCACAGAACCAGAAGCATGGCTGGGTCTGATGCTGTGAAGCTGAGAGGCCTGGTTCCACTTTGATGTGCATGATCTTGGGCAGCTTGCTTAGCTTCACTAACCTTGAATCTTTTGATATCTGTCTTACAGGGTTACTGCTGTGAGGCTCACATGAGATAATTTTATGTGAAATTCAGCATCTACACATAGAAAGGCCATCAGGCATTTAATAATAATCCTAGTTATATTATTATTATTATTATTATTAATTAGCACTAAGCACTGCAGGATGGGAAAATAACCAAACCTGCTTCTCAACCAGAGTTTCTATCTGTATAAGATGGATTAAAGTACTGATGAATGAGATATGGACAACTGACGATGAGGTCAGTCACTGGTTGCAATCATTCAGAAGCACTCTGAGTGTTTGCATGAGAACTATCAGTATATCTGGCTGCTAATGCATCTCATGGTGCTTATTCTAACCATTACTTTCTGGATGTTCATTCCTTTAAAACACCTGTGAGCCAATTTGTCACCCTCTCTTTGTCTCATCCATCTATATAGTACTCCACGAATATCCTTACATGGTACTTTAGCTTTTCTGACTTCCAATGAAAGAGGGACACTTTTGACATTTCCACTTAGCTATTTTTTAGGTAAGAGGCCATCTGACCTTTAATAAAGACCATCCTTTATAAATCCTTCTTGGCTAACCACCATTAGTGTCATCACTTTTTGATCCAGTCTCACTTTCAAGTGTTTTTTTTTAAGACTCAAAATTGCATCCTTGAAAAATGCATCTTCCAATTTTAGAAGGTAATCTTAAAAGAATTAGGGAGATGGGTTTTTCACTAGCACCATTAGTGCTAAACTTGCAAAGAGAAACTATCTTCAAGTTGAAATTGTCTCCTTGAGTTTATGGCCATTTTGATAAGAATAGTGCAAGGTAATGCAAACCCATTTGAAATTTAGAAGTTCTAAAGCTCATGCCACATGAAAAGGCAGCAGTGAATGGCACTGGCATGCTGGTATTCAAGAAAGAAATCAGGTTCCCAGGTCTTGACTTGAGTGAACTGGTTAATGTGCTGCAGCAATATGAAAGGAGGACAGAAAAGCAAAATGAGGATGTGAAGCTCCCTAGGCTTTCATTCTTTCCTTCCCCGACTGTGTGATCATTATTCAGAGAGACCATGTACAGTCATGACCTGTCCTTTCTGTTTTTGGTTTAGATTCCTCACATGGGAAGGGCAAAGGCAACACCTGGTTCCTGTCTTAATAATCCTTAATAAAGAATCAATGGCACACAGTTTGAACATTTCAATGTTCCGGAAATTGTATTTAGCAGTTGCTCTGGTTACTATAATAATAATTTAGTGAGTGAAAGAATTTACATTTGACCAGCAATGGTAGTATCCTTATGATATATAAGGCTTAACAGTGAACACACAGATGAAGCATACACGATTTCCTTTTTTTAGAGTCACACTGTCTACTCACAAAAACTACATTGGGTGTAAACAACAGGAATACAGAGTAGAAAATATGAAGATCTATACCAAAGGGGCAGACAAAATGGGACCACAGAAGAGGAAGAGATTATACTCAGCTATGTGATAAAGAAGACTTCTGGAAGGAGGTAGTACTTGAGTCAGGTCTTATTTGAATAGGTTTTGTTCATGCAGAGAAGGGGATTAGCATATTGGTGGAATGATTTTATTAATGACACGATAGCTTTACCTGAAGGAGATGAATGGAAAATACACCCAGCAAGGTGTGGAACATTCTTTCTGAAGGAGTATGAGATCACATGACCTTGGAATCATACTCAGAGTCTAGGAATTTATCCTACAGACAACACATGAGTGGGCTTTCAATCGTGGCTTTTCATTAGAATCACATCATGAGTTTTAAAATTGTGCGATTGTCTGCAACATTTGTGAGTTAAAGAGCAAGACTGTGAATGGAAAGGCCTGCCACATACTGTATGTCAAAATATAGTTTTAAAGGAAGGTCCACCAAGATCTGGGCTCGGGCTGGGACCCTCAGGAAACTGTACTCTCTCTGAAGGCTGCGCTGCCAGTAGGGGTCTTGGTGGTCATATGGATGTTCTGATGGCAGGAGGGACAGAAGCTGGACTCAGGCTGGGGCTGCAGAGGAGGGGCCATCACTACCCTCATCAAGGATTGGGAATGTCTCAGAAGTCAAGGGCTTCAACTTCCCGCGGAGGGCAGGTTCCCTTGCCATTTCAAATGGCAGGTTCCAAGGAGCTTCTCTGCACCACTCCAAACTAAACTCACCCTCCCAACCCATCCCCAAAGCAGAAGGGAGTACTGGGAGTGTGTGCTTCTATACCCTGCCACTTCTGGGGATGGAGACAGATACTGAGAAACTAGAGCTGGTCCTTCAGCTCCCTGGGTACAACTGTGATCATTATTTCTTAGCCTGACTCCACCCCAATTGACCCACTTGATTCAGCTGCTGTGTCCTTTTCTCATGTACATTTTTGTTGTGTATCTTTTTTTTTTTGAAAAGAATACAAGCAAACAAAATAAAACAGTAGAGTCAATCATAACAAAACAATGAACGTACATGACTTCTAAACAGGGTAAAAAGCAATCGATAATGGCTACCATAATGCCACTTGTTATCTGCAATATAACTGCCCATACCATCAGGGATAAATAAAATCAAACAAAATAGAATAAAATAAAACCAGAAAAAAACAAAAAACAAACAAACAGAAGACAAACAAAGCAGAAAAATGTAAGCAATACAGAACTTCAAGACACTAGTAAAACAATAGTGGCTACCATAATGCTTCTTATCTTCAGAATAGTTGACTATACCTTCAGACATATTACAATTAAACAACCCAAAATAGAGTAAACTCAATCAAAATGAAACAATGAGAGCGATACAGGGTTTCTAAACAAGATAATTGGACATCCTCGATGGCTGAAATTATATATTTTGTTATCTTTAAAATAGCTGTCCATGCCATCAAGTATAGTACAATCAAACAAATCCGAATAAAATGAAACTAATCAGAACAATGAAGACAATATGAGTTTCAAATCATGATAATAGATTAACAGTGGTCAATTCCTTCCCTTTGACTTTCTCAATATGTATTGTGCACTTAGGATCCCACTAACTCCTTTAGTTTGTTACACTAGGAAGATGACACAAAATTCACCCATGTGACTCTGAACCATTTCATTCATGAGCATGATCACCAGTTGCCTCTATCCACCTACAAGAGCCTTGAGGTTATCTTCCTTTATAGCTGAGTAGGTTTCCATCACATAAAATACCATGTTTTTCTTATCCATTCTGCAATTAATGGGCAGACTACCCCTACTTCTTTTCTGGCTCCCTGTCACATAGGGCATTGTTCTCTCTCCTTTGACTTTCAGTCTATGAGTTTTCTTTCTAGTTAAACGTGCTTCTTGTATAGAGCATATTGATGGGTCCTGTCTCCTGATCCACTCTGCTTGTGTTTCTTTCTATTGGTGCATTGATCATGTACATTTTTGTTGTGTTTAGCCACCCAGCATTTGGTACTTTGTTCTGGCATCGCTGGGAAACTCATGCATAGCTCTAATGGCGTGTGATAGGGTTGGCCCCCCTGTGAACTGGGTGGACAGTGAGGCAGGCTTTCCTCCTCCAGCTCCTGCTCTGGCGACCTGGGATTGTTTTCCACAGCATGAACATCTCTCTGCATGACATGGAGTCTCCTACTTAGTATCCCTGTTCATCACCTAGCTGCACAAACACAAAGTGCTAATTCACTGTGGGCTTTAATTACCTGCTATATAAAGGAGTATAAACAGAAGGTATTAATTTACTAGAGATTTCAATTGTCTACGGTATAATAAGGCAGTTTCCAAAAGTTAAATTAAAAGGATTTTGCACCCTTTTTCTTTCTATTTTCATGATGACCATATTTTAATTTGGTTTTGGAAGCATTTTTGTATGTTAGGGATCTTCTCTTTAATCTATTATAATGAAAATTATTCAGAAAATATACAGAATATTGCATCCCCACAAGTCACATTTTCCAGATAGCAAATGAGTGTGCCACTGAATTGCCAAAGGGACAGCTGAAAAAAAATGGGTCACACATTCACCCCATTCAGGGACATGAGCTTCCAAGTGGTGCCTCGCTCATTTTTATCCTCTTCTCATAAACAAGCTGCATTAACAAGTTACTCTTAAAAAGTGCACTCATTTCCCCAGTGAATTACACAGGAAAGAATCCAGGGCTGCCTCTGGAGGACTCCAACAGTTGTTTGTTCTTTGAGCTCAGGTGTGGTAAACAAGCTGAGGGCCACGGCACACTTGAATATTCGCCAGTGCAATAGAATGTCCTTTTCTCTCCAGCCCTGATTTCTCACATTGGCAAGCAACTCACAGCCTGCCTAATGGTGAGGGGAAGGAAGAACACAGAAAGAAAGCAACAGGGCTTGATTTTCACTTTTAATTTAACTACACGATCTATAGTGCCTACTAGGAAGGATTGAGGGGTAAGATTAATGTTCTACAGTGCTCTGTTTTACATTTCTGTCTGATAAAGAATACTGTATTGACTGTCCAAAGTGAGTCTTCAAAATTTTTTTTCAAGAGTTAAATTCCTTCGGTGGTAGAGTGACTTGATAAAGGGGGTGACTTCATTGCTTTGGACTTTGTGCCAGGATGTAGACAAATTAGAGGAATAAGCTGCCCCTGTGAATTGTACGGCCAGTGCATTTTTGGGAGTGGGGAACACATCTCTAATTGGAAGAGGAATGAATAGAAATTCCATTGTAGGCTTAGAAATACAAGCTGGTAGACAATGACTGCACAATACAACTATCTTTGGAGAATGACTGTATACATGAAATATTAAGACCTACTTCTCTCATGTTAAAGTCCAAAGAATTTCACTTTCTCGCTGGGACTAGAAACAAATAATGATTTTATCTGGCATCAAATCAAAGTTTAAGATTATGAATAAATATTTGGTGTTCTTTTTTGTTGTCTATATATTTTATTAGTTCAGCTAAATGTAGGAAGAAAGAAAACACAGGAAATGAAAATGTACCCTTAAGCAATAGGCTTAATATATTTTTGAGACCAACTCTTTAACTTATTAAATAAATAAGAAAAACAGGTCTCTTTTATAAGGAAACATATTCTATATGGGACTTAAATAAATAAACATGGCAGCAGTAAAGTTTACAGCTGAAATGTTGCTCAACCTTATGAAATCACTTGAGTACATACAAATAACTGAAAATACGAAGACAAAGATAACAAATCCAAAAGGTAAATAAACTATTTGGAATGGCCACCTGCTTTTGCTATCATGCAATGATGGCTTTCTCAAGCATTAAATTGACTGCTTTTGCAAGTCAACATTTGCAATTATGTTCAAAAGCCAAAAGGCACCCAATAAATATGAAATTTTGCTTACTACTGAGTTTGTAGGATGATATATTAATCAAATGAGTTCCCTGTGTTGAAAGCTTGATGTATTATAGGGCATCTGGCACAGACTGGGTAATGTTAGAACTTTGCTTGGGTAGATTGACAGTGGGAATTAGAACTGGAGTTTCATTTGGAGACCATTTCAATTTTGGAAAATGCATCCTTGGCTGATGTAAAGGTAGATTTACCTCCCTTCTCTTTGACAAGGATGATTTATAACATTTTCCAGAGGAGGGAAAAAAAGGCATGGAGATTTGTATCTGTGAGTAAAATCTGAGCATGTTCTCCCACAGGTCAATGTCTGCAATCTCTGAGTGCAGGGTACAGGCAGTACATATGAGTCACGTGGCCCATGGAAGGAGCAGTTGGGTAGGCACTGCTGTCTTTACTGAAGGCCTCTCTGGGTTTGCATGTGAGACTGCATGTCATAAGCCCTTTAAACAGTTAAATATAAGGACTCCATCTCTCCAAAAATACAAATAATACATCAACAAAAGGATTGGATAAAAAAAGAGTAGAAAAAAATGAAGCAGAAAGGAAACTTCCAGGTGGCTATGAGCAGCAATGAAAGATCAGAATGAAAAGTTGCCTTGGGTGGCCTCTTACTGCGGGGGGGTGGGGTGGTTCAGCTCTTAACTGCTTGGGAGGGAATGACCTTCACCTGGGTGAATGAACACTTGAGAAAGTCACAGAGGAGGGTCATCTATATTTAGGGAAAAATAGAACTAAGTATCTGCTGTCATGATGGTATCAATAATAGAGGTCACAATATGGTCTGAGGGGTGCTTACGTGTTGGAACTGGCAGAACCCATTTGTCTACTATTTCTGATTTGGGGTTGGATGGGGTGGAAGCACTAGAGTTGGGAGCAAAGAAAATGCATAATCATCTACAGTTGATTTCTTTTTTTCCAGACAAAATAACATACATTTATCATATCTAACAACTCGAACAATCTTTTTAAAACATTTATAAGTGCCTATGAACACTTAACAGAAAATTTTATATCAGAGAGAAGTGAGGAAATACCTGGTTGGTAATATGTTCCTGGAATTTTTGTGCAGTCACTGAAAAAGAAAGCAGAAAAATTTTACATGAAAGCATGAAAATTAACCCAACAATGAAGTACTGATATTGTTTCACCAAAATTCCCATAGCAGGCTTGGGCTTCATGAACAAGGATTAATATCACACTATGGACAGTTAAAATCACTCCAATGATGCAGGAGGAAAAGTCAAAACCTAAATAAATTGTGTTGGGCAAAGAAAACAGAAAGTGGCAAGGAAATCCAATAAGGATGATAACCAGCAGAATGTATTAAACTTTGGCAGAAAAATGATGAAGAGATGAAAAAGACTAAAAAAAAAAGTCAACAAACTGTGATGACCTGTTGAAGTATCAGACAATACTGAGCTCATGGAACCCTGGGAACCAGACCAGGGGATCTGAGGAGACAGACAGCAGAAGCACTGCTTTTAAAAACCTTTTTCCTACCTGAGAAGTGATAAAGACATTACCCTACTTTGTTGTTGCTGTACTGCAGGAGATTGAAGTACACACCAAAGGTTCTGTAAATGGTATCTTAGGATGGGCAAAATTCAGAGTAACATATGAAAGCCAAAACAGAGGCAAAGAAAAGGATACTAAAACGATTGGTTTTGCTCACTGTGACAATAACCTGAAAGTAGTCAACAGCACACACATCTTAAATAAAAAGAAATAATATCCTTAGTAAACATAAATGATCAACAGACTAACAGAAAAGAAAATAGAAACTTGCTGGCACCATAGTTATTCTCTGTTTGTGAACAACTCAATGTGTTACTTATACTTAATAAAGTATGCCCTTTGAAAGATAAACTTTTTAACTCAGATCATTGTAGAATCACATGAAGTTGTGAAAAATAACACAGACAATTTCTCTGTATCCTTTATCCAGTTTCCATTAAGGGTAAGGCCTTGAAAATCAAGAATGTTGTAGGAGTGCAATCATATATTGTAAGTAACATTTTGGGATTTGTTTGGTTTTTCACTTAGTGTAATTCTCTTGGGATTCATTCAGGTTTGCTGTGTGTATCAGCTGTTGGTGCCCATTTTATTCTGAGAAGAATTCTATGGCTTGAAGACCCTACACTGTGTTTAGTAAAGTTCATGGGTATCTGTCTGGCTGGTTTCTGGGTTTTGGCTCTAAAACTGCTATAAACATCTGTGTATAGGTTATAATGTGAACACAACTCTTCAGTTGTCTGAAATACATGCCCTGAGGATAACTGCTGGGTTGTATGAGAGTTGCATGTTTAGTCATTTAAGAAATTGTCAAAATTTTTTAAAAAAAATCAGTAGCTAAGTTAAATATATAAGTCAATTAATCAATTAATAAGTGTATGCTAACATTTTCTAAGTATTTAATAGCAGGTGATGCAGAAAAAGTAAGATAAGGTAGGAGGAGTGGGTTATTTGATCTTGTCATTGTCAAGAAAAGCCTGAGGCCAACCTTGGAGTTTCCAGATAAGAAAAACCAATTTTTTTTTTCATTTTCAAGGAGCACTGCTCAATCACATACACTTGATATGTTTTTATATTCAGATTTCTTTTGTCAGATTAAAAGCACAGTGTTAAAGAAGAGGCAACACGGTTTGAGGGACAATCTTTTGAATTAGATTATCCATATTCAAATATCGAGCCACCAAAGAAGGGATATTTAGATAGTAAGTTGAAAGAGGATAAGGAGTTAACTTCGCTGAGAAGAGGGAGGTAAACAGGCTGGCAGAAGGACAAACACATGCAAGGCCATGTGCAAGGAGGGAGCACTGGGGATGGGTTCCCAAGACACAGGAAAGAGTGACGTAAAGGGCTTGAGATGTGAGGTGAGGCAGGGCTGGCAGACAGGACTCAAACAGCAAGCCAATCCATATAGACCATTTGGGGAAGGTAAAGGGTCATCCCAAGAGCAATAGAAAGTCAGTCCTTGAGGCCTTTTAGAGCAGGGTCTGAGTAGGGACCTTAAAATATCATGCATAGATTTGCATTTAAAAAAACTACCTCACTCTGGGTGCTAGTTGGAGTGGAGATTTAGAGACTGGATGGGGTATTAGGATGGCAGCCCCACTACAAAGTCTTCAGTTTTGTTTTGTTAGGGACCAAGGGGGATCTGGGGGAATGTAAGAGAAAAAATAATACTCAAAACTATCAAATAATTAGACATTAATAATGTAATAACCCACACTTGTTCATGATGAAAACTCTACAGAAAATTGGAATAGATGATTTCTACCTCAATCTGATAAAAGACATTTATGACAAACCAACAGCCAACATCATACTAAATAGACGAAACCTGAAAGCTTTCACTCTAAAATCAGGAGCAAGACAAGGATGTCCACTATCACCAGTCCTGTTCAATACAGTGCTGGAAACATTAGCCAGAGGAATAAGACAAGACAGACAAATAAAAGGAACAAGGATAGAAAAAGAAGTTAAATTATCACTATTTGCAGATGGCATGATACTCTACATAGAAGACCCCAAAAACTCCATTAAAAGACTACTACAGTTAATAAGCAAATTCAGCAGTGTAGCTGGATACAAAGTTAACACTCAAAAATCACTAGCATTCCTGCACACAAGCAACAAACTCACTGAGAGAGAAATTACGGAAATAACAACTTTTATAATAGCATCCAAAAAAATGAAATACTTGGGAATCAACCTAACAAAGGATGTAAAAGACCTATAAATTGAAAACTATAGTACTTTAAAAAAGGAGATTGAAGAGGATGTCAGAAAATGGAAAGATAGCCCTTGCTCTTGGTTGAGAAGAACCAACGTAGTGAAAATGGCCATAGTCCCAAAACTGTTGTACAGATTTAATGCAATTCTAATCAAAACACCATTAACATACTTCAAAGATCTAGAAAAAACATTCCTAAAATTCATTTGGAAACAGAAGAGACATAAAATAGCACGGGCAATCCTGGGCAACAAAGGCAAGGCAGGAGGCAACATAATCCCTTACTTGAAATTATACTACAAAGCTACTATAATAAAATCAGCATGGTACTGGCAAAAAAGTAGACCTGAAGATCAATGGAACAGGGTAGAAGATGCAGACACAACTACAAAAACACTCAGACACCTTATCTTTGACAAAGGGGCTAAACATGTTCACTGGAAGAAAGGTAACCTCTTTAATAAATGGTGCTGGAAAAACTGGCTTTTCACATGCTGAAGACTGAAACTAGACCCATGCCTATGACCACACACTAAACTAAAGTCAAAATGGAACAAAGATCTAAATATTAAAATAGAAATACTACATCTACTGGAAGACAAGGTAAGTAGAAATCTTGAAGACATAGGGATTTGCAAAGAGTTCATGAACAAAATGCAAATTACATGGAAAATACTTCAAAGAATTAACAACTAGGACCTCATTTTATTAAAAAGTTTTTGCACTTCAAAAGAAACCACTAATAGAGTGAAAAGAAAACACACAGAATAGTAAAGAATTTTAACCAGCTGTCCCTCAGACAAAAGACTTATATCTAGAACACAAAGAATTGAAAAACATCAGGTTCCCCAAATTCAAAGACTCAATCCAAAAATGGGCATCTGAGATCAATATGCACTTCTTAGATGAAGAAATACAAATGGCAAATAAATACATGAAGAAATGTTCAGCATCACTGGCCGTTTGAGAAATGTAAATTAAAACAACACTGAGATTCCATCTCACTTCAGGAAGAATAGCTGCCATCAAGAAATCAACTGACAATAATTGTTGGTGGGGCTGTGGGGAAAGAGGAACACTTCTCCACTGTTGGTGGGAGTATAGACTGGTACAATCACTGTGGAAATCAGTGTGGAGATTCCTCAAAAAACTGAGTATTTTCCCAGAAAAATTGAAAACAGCATGCTACATTGATGTATGTGCACCCATGTTTACAGCAGCACAATTTGAAATAGCTAAATGTTGGATACAACCCAAATGCCAATCAACTGCAGAATGGATAAAAAAGATGTGGTATTTTTAATATGATGGAATACTACACAGTTATAAAGAAGGATAATATTGAGAATTCTATAAGTAAATGGAGGCAACTTGAGACCATACTCATAGGTGAAATAAATCAACTTCAAATTTGTAAATATCATATTGTCTCCCTAGTGTAAAACAAAAATCTGAAAGAGGAATAAATCTAAAATGTAAAATAGATATTGTGATAATGAAAGGGAAAGAAAGTGCTCAAAAGGAAAGAACAGCTGGGATAAGGGAAAGGAAATAAGGAAGAAGGGAAAAGATTATATGTATACAGGTACACATATATATATATGTATGTATATGTACACACAAGAGAGATAGCTATATTATTAATCTCTGTTAGTTCATCCAAAAGAATAGGTTGTGCTTTTATTATTTGTTTGATCATTTTTTTGGTGCCTAAATCTTGTAACCTGAACAACTACTTCTAAGATAACAATATGCAATATATTAATTAGTGTTAATTTCCAACTTTTTTTGAAATTCTGTATCATTTCTATTCTTTTTTTCTCTTTTGGTTTTTTAAAATTAAAAAAAAATAATGTAATGATCCACTGTTATGGATAGATCAAAAATGACTCCAAAGTCTCATGTGTTTGGGAGATGACTGGATCATGGGGACATCACAACTGACTTGGTATTAGGAGATGGCATCTGATCAGAAGGGGTGGGTCACTGTGGGTGTGACCTCCCTGGCTCCTCCCCCTTCACTCTGTGCTTCCTGGACAACATGATGCTAGCAGCTATTCCTCTGCCATGCCCCCCTACCAAGCCATCTTGCCTTGGAGCCAGCCAACTGTGGACTGAAACCTCTACAAACTGTGAGCCAAAATAAGCCCTCCTTCTTTAATTTGTGGGAATCTGGTATTGTATCTTAGCGACGAGGAAGTGACGGAGACACTCACTGACCTCTAGCAAAAGGACCAGATTACAGCCGGGCATCTCCTCACAGCCCTGCCAATCATGGGGTGTTTCATGAGAGGTCAGTTACATCATGCTCTTGCTTGACTGCCAAACTGTAACAGAGTTCATAGTATCTGCCCCTGCCCAGATTTGTGAGGATAAAATGAAACAGGTATGAATTTTGCAGTCAAAGATGCTAGAGGGTCATTCCAGATAGTTGGGGGCAGAGTGAGCAGCATCTCAGAGACAAGAAAGAGGGTGTGCGGCTGGATTGGGAAGAGTTCCATGTGGCTTATACAATGTCCCCCTTATCTGTGGTATCGCTTTTCACACTTTTAGTTACTCTTGATCAACCATGGTCCACATTAAATGGAAAATTACAGGAAGAAACAATTTAAAGTTTTAAATGTCTTTTCTTGCAGATTGCTGTTATAATTGTTTTATTTTATTATTATTGTTGATCTCCTACTGTGCTTAGTTATAAATGAAGCCTTATCATGAGCACATGTTTATAAGAAAGGCAGAATATAGCTAGGCTTTGGTACGATCAGCAGTTGCAGTCACTGCAGAACATCTTGGAATGTACGTCCTGTGGCTGGGGGCCTAGTGTGGATTTAAACATAAGCCACAGCAGGTGGGAAGCAAATGGTGTGGTGAGAAGGAAAGAGCCCAGCCTTGGGAGGTTGTTAACCTGGGGTAAAAGTGGGGGCCTTGTAGGCAGTGCGGGGCTCAACAAAGGTCTTTCAGAGAGGGAGGTGGTGACCAAAGCTGTTGTGGAGAAAGAAGAGCTGGCCAGCAGTGCAGAGGGTGGGCTGAAGGGGCAGGGGGGAGAGGGATGGAGAAAATAGTGAGCACAAGCAGTGTCCAGGAGGGAAGAGCAAGGTCTGCACCCAGGCAGCTGCAGCAGGGTGGAGCGAGGACCAGGGCAGCTGGTGTTCCAAGGTAGATTCTGGAAACCAACTGGAACTGAGAATTACAGGAGCAGGGAGCAAGGACAGCCCCAAAGGTTTAGCTAAAGGAGTGAGTAGATGATGATGTTTTTATAGATACATTGAGAGAAAGGACCCAATTCAAGAAGTTACCACATGAGGTTGGGGTCCACAATTAAAATGAAGATGTCTGGAGGTTATGGAAGCAGACACAGCAATGACAGTAGACTGGATAATGATGCCCAGTTGTCCAAATTCTAATGGCTGGAACCTGGCACTGTGATACCTTATATGACACGGTGACTTTGTAGATGTGACCAAACTAAGCATTTGGAGACGGGAAGATTATCTGGATGCGTGCAATGTAATACAAAGATCTTTCCTTACCATAGAGGGCAGGAGAGTCAGAGGCAGAGGGAAGAAGGGGCAGAGGGTGGAGTGGTGCTGTGCTGGAAGGGCAGCCCCTAGGAAACCTGGAAATGGGGAGGAAATGGGGTTCCCCTGGAGCCTTCAGTGAAAATGCAGTTTAGCAGATACTTTAATTTTAAACTTGTTTATGCTTCAGAACCATAAGATTAAAAAATTTGTGTTGTTTCAAGTCACTAAATTAGTGGGAGAGTCAGCTCACTGTATCTGCAGGTTCTGAATCTGCAGATTCAACTATCAATGATTAAAAAAATCTATCTATCTATCTATCTATCTATCTATCTATCTATGTCCATCTGTCTGTCTGTCTGTCTATCAATCATCTATCTTGGGTCTGGTTATGGCCTCAAATATGTAATACTCCTACCTCAGCTTCCTAGAGTGCTGGGATATGGATAGAAAATAGTTTTAAAAATTTCATCTGTACTCAATATGAAAAGACTTTCCCTTTGCCATTATTTCCTGAACAATACAGTATGGCAACTTACACATAGCAGCGACACTGCATCAGAGATTTTAAGTAATCTAGAGACAGCTAAAAGTCCACAGGGGGAGGTGGGCAGGTTATAAACAATTACTACACCATTTTCTATGAGGATTAAGCATCCAAGGTTTTTGGTATTTGAGAAGTTTCCTGGAACAAATCCCTTTGAGAACCGAGGAATAATTGTAATTTCGTACAGCAGCAATAGGAAACTAATTCAAATAAATTCTCATGCTCCTTTTTGGCCATTCTTCAGGGCCAGGGAGGAAAGTACATGGCTACTGAGTAAATGTATGGGGTCTTGAGTGAGGAATTTGGCATCCATTATGCCCTCAGGACAACCTTCTGAAGTAGAGACTATAATCCCTGCCTTTTAGACTAGATGACCTGGGCTCAAATAATTTATAAGAAGTGTCCAAATTACATGGTCTGCCAGTGAAAAAACTCCTAGCACTGTAATGCAGAATGTTGCTACTTTGAATACAGAAAGAGCTGGGTTTTAGGACAAAATTAATTTTGTGTGTCTCCCATTTGGGTCTTCTCCTTTCAGTTTTGGATTAGATGAAGATTAGAAGGGAACAAAATAAAAACACCTAGTAGGGAGCCAAAATTCAGACTAAGTGTGGGATATAGAAACAGCTACACCAGGACACTTACACTGCATTATGCCTTCAAAAATGGAGCAGAAAAAGGCGGTGAGGGGAGCCATGGACACAGCTGGCTCAGCTGGTGATGAAGGTGGTGTTGAGATCTCATTGTTCATTCAAGAGCTTCAGGGCTGGGTGCTGTACAATGCCCCCAACTGGTGCTCACCAGTATTGGAGGGGAGCTCTTTGTCTAATATTTGTAATTCTCCGAGAATGGCATCTAATTCTCTAAAGTCTGAAGTGAGACTCGCTAATCCTTCCCATTGGAAGAAATTTGATTAATGATCTCAAACTGACTGAAACTCCAGGGCAAGTTCTTCCACTGCCCAAAGAGTTTAAAACAGTGGTTCTTGACCTCTTTCGGGGAACAGGCCCTTTTGAGACTTTCAGAGCAGCTATGAATCTGCTTTTCTGGAAAAAGTCACCACAAAGCAAAACAGGGTGACAACCAGCCTCAGATCTAAAGAATCTGCAGAATTTAAGCTATTTGGAATGACAGGCCTGCACATGTAAAAGAATTTTGCAGAACCCAGCTCCTCTGGAGAATTTTCTGGCCCTCAAAACTATGGATTCTAACCATTTATTCTAATTTAATGGGCTGAAAGTATGTATTTAGTTTCTTATAGTATAGTATATTCATTCTAAAAATATAGTGCCTTTACTATGTTACATGCCTAAAGTCTGGTTATGCAAAGATATATACAGTGGGGTACCTACACTTACAAAAGTTAGCACTGAGAGGGAGAGAGACACATAGGGATAGATTTCAATACCCCCTCAGCAGAGTTTTAATATAGTTATGAATGGCATGCTGTGAGGAAACAGAGAAGGACCGGTCAATGTAAATCATCTTGGGGAACTCACTGCTTCCATTTAACTTATGCAGAAATACATTATCAACAGTTCAGGTCCATAGTTTTAGTTGATTTCTTAGTATCCCCTTTTAAAAATAGAATTTGGAATATGTTTTGTAGCTTTGGCTAGGTATGTTCAAGCACATGCTTAATGATACAGTGAAGACAAGAAGTTAGGCAAATGTTCAGAGAAGACATAAATCACCAGAAGATAGGATTTACAAAAATGGATTGAATTTGGAAAGAATCATTGAAATGATTTGTCTGACTACAGGGGAGGGTTTAGAGGGAAATGGCATTGCCTGGGTAGGTTTGGATGTGTTGAAAACCATTTCATTTCTTTATGTTTGAAGCAGTGGACAGTTTGTCAACTACCATGGCTTTTTTAGCAGAG
>RJWT010024246.1:0-16538 GCA_004365215.1 Cuniculus paca | reverse complement strand
ACTCCACATAAAGTTACAAATAAGACAGGTCTGTGTCTAAATGTAGATCCAATGTTTCCTCCAAACATAACCCTGTAGCTGCTCAAATAATCATCTAAGTGGTTGGCGATCAAAGCTCCAATGTTTAAGGCTATTCAGTTTTACATGAATATTTTAACCTTGAAATGTCAAAAGTATTTTCAACATCAACTGAAAGCATTAGAAATTCTTAAGATAGTACCAAAGGTTATAAAATATCAAATAAGTATTCCACAAAGAACAGATATCAAAATGTATCTTTAAGTATCTAAATCATTATATTAACACTTTATATATACAACTTAAATGTTAGACAATAGCTATCATAAATGATCATTTGGATTTAAAATTATTTTGACAATAATTAAATAGCAAAATGGTTTTTACTGAAATCATTTCTATGTTTAACAATGGAACCATGTTGTCAGCCTACTTTTTCATTGTTGTTTTTCTCTGGAAAGATATGAAAGAAAATGACACCTTTCTACCCAATCAAAAATATACAATCCAAGCACAATAAAGCTAAACATGCTATGATACACTGATATGATACTAACAAAATTCCATCCTGTGAGATCCCATAAGCTTCCACTGAATAAATTAAAGCAAACCCTTTCAATTAAATTCAAATATACTTGTGAGATAAATGCTTCAAAGGAATGCAACACACTATTTTCAGCCACTCTCAATAGGGTGTCACCAACTCACCATAGGATCCAGCTTTGCGTGATGAAGTGAAACTATTAGAAAAATAAAGATATACATATAAACATAGATCTCAAGTGATTTTTATCCTAGACAAGTAATAAAAATATATAATTGGATCTTATAGTTTTTCGAGGAACTAACAAGAACAGGAGGTAATGATAAGTAGCTGTTAGAATATGTTAGGTATGCATCAGGGCAGACAGTCTTTCTTTATGTCAAGTTTTACTTTTAATTTTCAGTTGGCGAAATAAAGAGGGTTGAAACTCAGCCATGGTAAAAATCATGAGGAACAAGTGGTCGTTTAATGTGAAAACTTACTAGAAAAGTTCATCTCTCAGAATCGTCCCTCTTTTGGGCATTTTCTAGACATGTTCCAGATGAGAAATCTTAGTAATTGGAGGGAAAGTTGGATGAAAGAATCCGAACATTGACATGGTCATTTTGTTTGGTATCAGCTGAGATGCAGCAGCTGTTTAGAAGTTTGAACTGAAACTAGCGAGTTGGCATCATCTCATCTCTGAGGTAAGGTATTCAAGCTAGTTCTGAAACACAGTAGCCTGACCAGTTTTTCAGCCAGGTCACCACCTTATTTGTACTACAAACAGGGACTATCTACACACTTTTTTTTTTCCTTTGAGAAAAAACATTAAGAATCTTAACACCTTTTTATTTGTTAGAGAATTCATCTAGGGTTGTTAGCTGGAGGGTCTCTCACTGGGCAGACATTTCTGCTTACTTTTCTTTTCTTCACTGTAGCACAGTTTACGACTGCCCAGTGTCCCAATATTATCCATATAAGAATTTACACATTTGAAAACTTGTAAAACTGTTGTTATGAAGAGTAAATCTTGACAGATATTAAGACAACATTATTTCAGTAGATTAATAATGCCATATGACAGGAGAAGAAAAAAATAGACTATTAAGGATTAACCATCAAAGTTCCTAACCAATGTAGTGGCTTTTTTTTTAAGGAAATAACTTTACAAATAAAATAATAAAGTTGAAGTTTTCAATGGACAAAAATAGGAAGATGCTGAACTGCATGATTGGTTCAGCAAGAGAGTGCTTGCCTGGCACGTTCAAGGCCCTGGGTCCAATTCCCAGTGCCGGGGGGAAGAAAAGTAAAATATTAAAATTTTATTTAGTTTAACCTGGTATGTCTGTTTTGTGAATGGAGAAATTCAACATTTTAAAAAAGATGTTTTCCTCAAAATAACTCAAAGCGTAACATTTTCCTAGACTGATGTGGTGAAAGACCCGTTGGTCAATCTTTCTGTCTTGTGTATTCTATCCTTGGAGCCAAACAAGCTGGCACAATGTGAATACAAATAGGTATCAACAAAGCAAGCAAGCAAATAAACAAACAAGAAATCTGACTTTCTCTAACTATGTGATCAGGAGTGAGCGAACCTAACAGAACAAAACAATATGTAGACGATAACTGCGCTTTGCAGGCAAAACACCACAGAAAAGGCTAAGAAGGCTTCACCATATGAGGCAGCAAAGATGACTGAAGACTCAGTCTTCCTGCTGGGGTAGTGTTACATCAAGTGAGTGGGGGACTCAGATTTTCATCTTCTCCAGAGCCATCAAATGCTACACGAGGGGCAGTGTTTCTGACATGGTGTCAAGATTCTGGATATCCCCTGCCATCCAGCAATAAACTTTCTCATTGGGTGATGTCAGAAGACAGCAGGTGAAAGGCTAGGAAAAAGCCAGGACCAGTAGGGTCCCCAATGTCATGCCTCCAAGATCCACCCAGACACACCCAGTAGCGTGCCATACTAATCTAGGAATTTCTCAAGCTAGTCAAATCGACAATCAAAATTAAATGTCACAATATTTGTCCAAGGAAAATAAAAATGTATTTCCATAACATATTTGTAAAAGATTACCCATGTATCTTTATTGCCAGTAACCTCAAGGTGAACATAAGCCCAGCTTCTACCAAAGGAGAATGGATCAAAAAATTATGTTGTTTGTGCTGGTGATATAGCTCAGTACATGTATTAGTACCTGAGATCAATCCTCAGTACAAAATATAAAAACCAATAATTAAAAAATGAAAATTATATTAAGGTGATCCAATGAAATATAACATAACTATAAAAGCACCAAATTACTAATATGCTGAACAAAAGAAGCTAAAAGCAAATATATACATATATACTTAAATGCAAACATGTGTACTTAAATCTATTTGAAGTTCCAGAATAATCTAAAAACCAAAAATTAAGGTAAACACAATCAGCTCATTTACTCTGTTTAACAGATGAAAGGAAAGTGGACATATTTACTGGAAAGGAAGAAGAGGAAATTGGAGAAGAAACTGATGTATTCCTTTGTCAATGTTGTAGGACTAATATTTAAGCATCTCAGTGCATATAAATTTTATCCAATAAAATCCAACTATTGTAAACAATAGTTAAGCTAGGAATTGAGAAATACATACAGGTACAAATAAATTGGAAAAGGCACAGTGTTGCTCAATTTTCAAACTTGGTGATGCTATCATGTTTCATTATTATATTCTTCTTATATTTTTATGTACTTGAAAACTTTAACAGTCAAAATGCAAAAAAGAAACCTATTGCAGACATGACAGTTGTTATGGTTTGTATATAGATGGCCCCCACAAGCCTCATGTAGTCATGGGAGTGGCTAAATCTAGCGTTTGTGATTGACTCCTTGTGTAGCACTGGGATTGGCTGTGTGAGTTCTGCACCCGCCCAGGGGTGGAGCTGACACACTATGTAAGGTCAGAATGGGGGCGTTTTCTGTCTTTGGCACGGTTTGCTCTTGCCGCTTGCAGCCGCCATGAACAGCTGCCCCTCAGCCACACCACCCTGCCTTGGAACCAGCTAAGTATGGACTAAAAGCCCCAAAACTGTAAGCTAGATAAACCTCTCCTTCTTTCACTTTGGGCATCAGGTATTTTGTCTCAACAATGACAGAAAAAGTAACCAAGACAACAGTAGATTGTAAGATTTAAAAATTATTCCTTTCAGATTAGAAATAAAAATAATACGTAGTTTTTTTTTTCTGCAGGGTAAGTCTTGCTTCTTCTCAGCCTCTAATGACAATTTGCTAACAATCTCTGACATGTCTTGGATTGCAAGTGTATAGTTCCAGTCTCTAGCTTTAGGGTCACTAGCATTCTCTCTGCACCTCTGTCTTCACATGACATCTTATAAAAACACCAATCACACTGGATTAGGGACCACATTACTCCATGATAACTTCCGCTCAAGTAATTTCATTAACAGTGATCCATATCCAAAGAAAATCACATTTTGAAGTACTACTAGAAATTAAACTTTCATCCTGTCATTTTGGAGGAACACAATTTAGCACATAATAGTGACAATATGTACTGTCTAAACCATGAGCATTACAGAGGATTGTTATATAGGTGGTATAACTCCTCATAGATATGGATTTAATTCTATCAAATTCATTGGTAGAAACATTCAGAAGTCAAATATCCTATCTATTTTGTTTCAGACTTCACCGTCTATTATATATGCTAAAAGGAGTATGAAATATACTTTCATGTATACATTGTATATGATGTTATTTACTTCTTAACACTAACTTTGCATAGTTAGTAACATTTTAATCCACAAGTGAGAAAAATAGAAGGTTAGATAAGCTATTAAAATAGCAAATCTAGAATGTGTCAGGATTTGGATGAAGATATGTAGATCTTTCAAACTGCAAAGGCCTGTATTCTCTCCGCTAACTTTGTATAGTTAGTAATGTTATCCAGTTTTATCTAGGAGGAGATGAGAAATTAAATAAATTACTCAAGATACCATAACTGGAATGTGCCTGTGTATGGATCAACATTTCTAGGTCTTTTCAGTTGCAAAAGCCTTCCTCTTTCAATGAATACTCCCTGTCTCCCTCAGTTAATACTTTGCAGTATGGTAAGAAGGCCCTCTTGAGCCAGTATCATGCCTTTCTGATAATCTAGAATTTCTTCATTGGCTTCTTACAAAAATGTGTATGTCTGATAATATTTTATAAATATATGGAGTTCACACATGGTATTGATATAGTGAAAATGTTGTCAAAGTTTCTTTGGATGGGCCAGATAAGAAATTTTATGCTTTGTGGGCTACATAGTTTCTGTTCAGCTCTGCCCTGGCAACATGGCAGTAGCTATAGATAATATGTAAACAAATTAGCAAGTTGCATTTTAACAAAATTTTATAGTGGACACTGACATCTGAATTTCACATAATGTTCCTATATCATTGATTATTTTTATGACTATTTAAAGTATATATACTTTATATATAAAATATAAAATCTATTGTTAATATAAAATCTATTGTTAATCTGTAGGTCATACAAAAACAAGAAGCAGGCTGAATTGGTCTCTGGGTGTTAGTTTTTCAATCCTTGGCATATGTTATAGTTTAGATTTCTCTCCAAAGTCTTCATGCACTCATATGCAGGGTTTTGGGAAGGTGATTGAATTATGCGGCACTATGTCTAACTTGCTGTTGAGAACTGGGGTCTGGCTTGAAAAGATGGGTCACTGGGACTGTGACATGTAAGGCTAAATCCCTTGCGTTGCACCTCCCTTCTTGCTCTGCTTTCTGGCTGCTATGACCTGAGTGACTTTCCTCCACCATGTCATTCCAACCTTCTCTCTTCTTGCTTTGGAGACAACTGACCATGGACTATTTCCATGAGCTAAAATAAATCTCCCCTGTTGGGGGTGTTGGGTATTATGTCTCAATGACGAGAAAGTAACTAAGATAATGCAGTAGGAAAAGCACGGGTTTGTAACATAGAGCCTCAGTCCCTACGACTTTCATTTAACAGCACCAAGTAAATAAATAGAAAATCAGTGAAATGAGAAAAAATAAACATATGTCAAAAACTCAGACAATTGACTGCACTGATCACATACTTTGGTGTTACAATAAGTCTATTTTATTTAGAAAAGAAAAAGAATTGGAGCTAGATCTCAAGCAAGTATTTGAATTAAGTCGATTTCTTCTTTTCCCAATAAAAACAAAAGAAGGAAAGAGAAAGAGAGAAAGGAAAGTAGGAAGGAAGGAGGGAAAGAAGGAAGGAGTCACCAGATTAATATTGGCTAATACAATTTATTTTAATTTCTCAAAAGATGTATAACTGTATCTTAACTTCCCTTTAATGAGCAGAATAATCTTAGTATTGTCATAAAATATGCCACTGCATCTTACAAAACATCGAAACTGGCTGTGATTTTCTCTCATGCAGTATTCATCCTTCTTAATGTGCTGTGAAGACCAGGAAACTTTCCAAAGCTCAAAAATGCATTGAGGTGGGATATAAATACTTATAATTTTACTAGTACACTAGTACACAAGTTAGGAAATATTTTTCAAAATCAAATACTTCTTTAGTTACTAAGATTGAATCATTGGCTGAGTTAACCACCATGAAGCGTGAAACATGTTACAGGTATGAGTACTGTTGAAATTGAAAAAAAGAATAATTAATTTTAAGGCAGTAGCTAGGGACAGTACATCTGTAAAGCTTAAATACATGTTATAATCCATGCAATGATGGTGAAAATAATGAACAGCATAAAGGAAAAAGAATTGCTACCAATGCCACCACCAGGTATAATATTAGCTATTTAGAATAAGAATTTAATAACCAGAGACTGTTTGTATTAGGATGATTGCCATTTTTCAGGTATAGAAAATTAAAATTATTAACATGTTCAAGCACGTTTGTTGGTTTTGCCTACAATTGTGGTAAATAAATTTACAGTTTAAATTGCTTAAGAATTTTCCAATCTTTTGCATCTTATATGAAAATTATATTTTATGTTGAAAAATAAAACCTCTTCATGCTTAAGGACAAATAAGCACTACAAATAAGAGTCTTAATCTTCTCTATAGAAAATAAGGGCAGAGTGCATTTACTTTAGAAACATGATTATTACAAGCATTTTCTCCTCTTTTTTGAAATGTGTATAAATCCTTTTAAAAACTCTGTAGGCTTTTTGTCAACTTTGCAACCCAGGAATGTCTTTCTCAGGGGCCTGAGAGACATATTTTGTCAATGAATGTATCAAGGGAAACAGTATACTATGCCTGTTTGTGTGGGAAGGTAGACTCCTAATCTTGGTGAGGACCTCCGCTCCAAACTATAAAGCTACTTCTCTTTTAAAATTATGAAAGCTTTGTATTTTCACTGGATAAAGCCAGTGAACTAACACAGATACGTACATAATTACCACATGAAGTGAAAATGACTTATTTGTAATAGTTGGCAGTGTCAGTTCTGTTAATAGAAGAGTAGTTATGGTTTATCTTGAGAAAGCAGACTCCATTAAATGGGTTATATCTACTTAGCTGTAAAAAAGGTTGAAATTCCTTTTCTTTGGACTTTTTTAGCAGGTGGTGTCTGATGTATATCACATCCTAATTTAATGCTTTTTCAGTAATAAAAGTGCTTTTTTTTGCTACTATTTTTATGAAAAGGGTTTTTAGTTTAAAAGATTTTATTTTTAATTATATTGCCCCCACAATATTCAACAATCTACATTTGCATTTTTAACCAGTTCTTTGTTAACTGGATTTGGGAGTTTATTCATTAAAATTGTAATGTATGATGCTGTCATTAAAATTTACATATTTTTAAACTTTTTATATTTCTTGTAATCTGATTTTTTTATGATTAGACCTCCAACCCTTAGAAGAAAAGAGCAAGGTCAATATCTTGTTTATAGGCTAAAATTATTAGTTTTTGATAGTTGAAAACATGTAGCTTTATAACTTTTCAATCTTATGCTTAAAATATATTCACTAGCTCAGAGATCTACCGAGCCTTCCTAAGAAAAGCCTACTGATTTTCTGCTGACTTTATATTAAGGTAAATAGTATCAAATAAAGAAGTGGATATTGGAAATGTGAGAATTTGCAAACTAGAAGCTAAATAATCTCAGTCATCAGATAGTAGACCAGATTACCATAAAGCAGTAATCAACTGTGGTTTCCTCACCGCTCCAGAGATTTCTGCAGAGCCTGCCAAGGACCTCTGCGCAGTGTCAGGGTTGACTGGTCTCCTCTGGGGCAATTCTGTTTCTCATCTTCCTGCTGAAGGAAGCAGAGAATTTTGACTAAATTTATTTGATCAAAAGACTAACTAAAAGACTCAGTCTAATCAATGCACACACTTCAGGAACAACTTTCCATCAGACTTCTGAAACTCTGCTGGTTCCTGGAAAGTCTGGTACTGTTATCAAAAGCACTGGCTTTTTAATTAGTGCCCATCTCATTTCTGAGCCCAAGGATGCTTCCCAAGGATGCTTCTTAGCCTGGTTACTTAACCACTCTCAGGCTCATTTTCCTCATTCCATGAATAGGACTGATAATATCTAACTGGAAAAATATTTATAGTGATGATTTAAGCGTGATCCAACAAGCACATAGGACAATGCTCATCATATCATAAAAAATGAATTAGGTGTTCCTTCTCAGCTGGCCACAGTGGCAAACAAGTGTAATCCCAGACACTAGAGAGGCAGAGGTAAAGGAGCAGTGAGTTTGAGACCAGCTTCGGCAATTTAGCAAGACTTTGTCTCTAAATAAAATAAAAAAATTAAAATGGGCCAGGGGTGTAGTTCAGCAGTAAAGCACTTATCTATCTCATGAGCGCTTGGTTTTAATCCCAGTACTGAAGGGGGAAGGAAAACATTCTTCCTCATTTGGACATAGTTTTTCACATTTGCGATTTTTATCTATTGGCACACTAGGAGATTTGTCTTCTGGCACTAGAAAAAAATAAATCTAATTTATCTTTCTCGTCAATGTTTTTAAAAAAGAAAGAGATCAACTTTAACCTTCATAAACTTTTATTCCAATATGTGTCATCATTGCTTTCAAATGTTCTTATCTGGCATGATTTTGCAAAATATCCTTATCTTTTCCAAGGTTAACAAGTGTCCCAAGTTGATAATAATTCTGAAAACTGGTAGAACAAAAATAGTCTAGATACCCTTTATTTGGTATTATATTATGTTTAATGAAATTATTATAATTTCCTTAATGTAATTTTCAGTGGTGTTATTTCAGTGGCAACCATAAAGTAATGCTGGCTCATACTAAGATCCCTACGAATAAAAATTCTTGAAGCAACTTTTCAAATTACAATTTATCTGTATCTCCTTTATCCTTTATTCTTATTTTACTCTTTGGAAACTAGATATAGAATTTTCTACTGGTGTATCATGCAATTCAATTTGTTGTTTTAAGCTGTACTTTAGCTATTTTGAATCTTAAATTGATCTTCTAAATAATCTGTTTTTCAGCTTTGTCATCATACTCCTATTTTTAATTTGTTCAATCAAATTGTGCATTAAAAACACAGAAGAGAAAGAGCCCTGTAAGTATCAGTTTCAAACTATCTTTGTGAGTCTGCTTTTGCCCATGTTTCTCCATGTACACAAACCTATTCTGATACTCTTATATGTTTTAATGAAGTCCAAAATCACTACACTTAGAATTGTTTGTTAGTACATATTATGTGAAAGTCACTGATATGTAAATCTATTGCATATTTAAACTTCCTTAATTTTTATCACTCGTGTGAAGTAAGAACTATTGTCCTCATTTTGTAGAGACAAAGGCACAGAGAAGTTTGAAGTTGATATGATTCATTTTCCAAACAGTATTTATTCCTGTCAATGTAGAAATTTGAGAAATTTAAAAGTTTATTCAAAGATCTCCATTCACTGAACATTTTTCTGAAATGCAGATACGATTAAAAGTTACTTTATTTTAATATTTATTATTGCTGCTCTTGCTATAAAATACAGTGGCACCTCTGTGGTTCACAAACTTAATTCCTTCTGATTCTGGAGAGCATGGCCACAGTTGTGTTTGTCACCTGTTGCTGACCTCGCAGATGGAAACAAAATTTTGCCAGGCACATCTGCTGATGAACAGAAGCATTCATAAACCAAGGCACTGATGTAAATGATAACACAGTATAAGTAGGTAACGTGAATCCTAGTAGGCTATTATTTCAAATAAGAATTAGCTAAATGAATCTAAAATTCATGCATGATGGACATAGGATAGGCAAACAATCTTGAAAAGAATCAAGTTGAAGGAGTTCACTAACCTGACTTTTATAATAAAAGTGAAATAGGACAGTCAAGTGATCACACAAGGATAGAGTTAAAAAAACATGCTCATTTACATATTGTCAGTTGATTTAAGACAAAGGTTCTTAACAATTGAATGGAGACAAAGAAAATGTTTTTCAGGAAATGGTCCTGCAATAAATAGACATCCATTTGGAATGAAAAAGTGACCTCCCAGAGTATCCTGTACCCACACACACACACAGAAATTTATTTGAGCAATATCATAAACAAAACATCTAAAGAAAATTATCTTCATTAATAAGCAAAAATCTTATCTAGTGGCACAGAAAGCACAATAACTATCAGAACTAAGACATAATTTAATAAATTAGGTGTCATTGAAATTTCAAAAAACAACTTATATTTATCAAAAGACATTAATATGAAATGGGAAGAGTCAGCCATAGGTTAGGAAACGTTCATGACACATCTGTCAAAGAATTCTATACAGAATAGAGAGCATCTAATAGACTCATGCAACCCAACAATGAAAAGATAAACAATGAACAAATGTGAGTAAAAGCATGAACAGACATTTGACAAAGGAAATCAAGAAAGATATTTGATATTCCTTCCAAAAATGCACAGAGTCCACCTAATTATAAGAAAATATCAGCTGAACCCAAACCAAAGGATTCCAAACAAATGTTCTGTACTCTTTATAACTATCAAGGTCAAGAAAGACAAAGAAACTGGCAAAGTATCCAAATACAGTTATTTCAAAAGACAACTGATCGTTGCAATTCTGGATTGGGTGCTACACCAGATGGAAAAGTAGCTATAAAGGATGTTATTTTGATATTTGATGGAATCTGAAATTTGATTATGGGCAATAGTATACTATGAATGTTGAATTTGCAAATTTTCTCTTACAATCATTACATAAGAGACTGTCCTTGTTGTTAGGAAATGCAAAGTGAATTATACAGAAGTTAATAAGCATAGTATTTCCAAATTTACTCTTAATTTGATCTAGAAAAGAAAATGCATATGGATATAAATATAATTAAATTTGTAATACATAATGTATAGGAAATGGGTAAAATACAATTTGAAGTCTATATCAAAAATCTGTAAGAAAACTCTTAAACTATTTTTGTAATATATGTAAATTTACAATTATATAAAAATTTAAAAGTTACTGAAAATTATTGTATTTTTATAAGAAAATTTATAGCCAAGTTTAGTTCTCAGTTTCAGAAAATTATTTTTCTCAAATACCATTCCTACCATTTGCCTCATTTATGCAAATTTTGCTTCATTTCCACTCTAATTTTCATTGTCACAGTACTATTTAAATTCATCAAAATTTTTATTATTTTTCTTCAAATATAATTTTTTCATCAAAGAATTTAAGATAAACATGATAGGTAGACTATAGAATATCAATATAGGCTGAAAAATGCCAAATCAAAACTGAACACACTTTATCAATAGTTTGTTAAACAGGAAACATTCAACATTTTGCCTTTTCATTTACTTGACAAGTTTCCTGGCATTTACTATGTATCCTGTGTCTGTAACTTCAGGACTTACATTTTCCTATATTCAAACTATTGAAGAGTGTTCACACTAATATACAGTTACTTCTTTTGCAGTAGCATGACTATATATGGCATTTATGGAAATGATAACAAGAGAATATAATATGCTAGAAATAAAATCTTTTTGTCAGAAAGAGATGAACACTTGTCTAGGTGTATTTGGCATAATCCCTGAGTCTGTGAAAATCATTCTTAAGATTTGCTCTACCTGTTTCCCTGGACTAGAAAGCAAGTTTCCCTTAAAAGCTCAGGTGCTCAGAGGTCACTGTGCTATATGCATTGTTGGAAAAGAAATGATGACTTCAAGAATTGAAAATTATAATGTTCTGTAAAATGTTTTGAGTATCCATATAATGTACTCAAGTTTTAGTTTTAGTCTTCATATTGAGATAAGAATTAAAACATTTCAATAAAAAATGGCATTGATATATTAATCAGCTTTTGAAAATAGTTATATAGCTATTGTAGCTTTTATAATTATAAATTAACTGTTTCTATTTTAGGTGCAGCATACTTGGAAATTTTCCTAAAATATGTTATGAAATATGAAATAACATTTAAAGCAATTGAGTAATGTGATATAGTAGATAATAAGGGAATTTTTAAAGGGCATCTTAATGTTTTGAGTAGGTAAGTTTTTGGTAAAAATGTCTAATTAGTTATATATTAGCATCAGGTACTGATCATAATATATTATGAAATCTTACTATTAGTAAAACTTTTCAAGTGGTGTTTTCTTTAAGAAGTTAATGACTTTCATATTTGGCAGTTTTCCCTACAAGTCACTGGTAATTCTGAGTATTAAACAATATGTTTAACATACTACTTTGAAATTCATTGCTGAATTTTTCTTACTTTAAAATTATGTTATTAAGCTTTTAACTATATCAGATAAATCTTCTTTACTAGTAAAGTGAAATATCTTTCAACAAGCACAATTTATTTACGTGCCTCATGTTTGTTTACCAACAGTACTTTTTAACAGCTAGTATCATTATGAATAGATGTTCTATACTGATTTTAATTTAATAATAGAAAGCTCAACTGTAAAAATAAATATAGCATATGATTTTCTCAGTTATCTTTGACTTATTATGTAATATGAGAACCAATCTAAACTTTACAACACACATTAACTCATTTAGAGTAGAATTTGAAGCTTAGCATATAATCATTTGAATAATTTTGTTATTAAGATGGCATCTATTTCTATATCTTAATTGAAGTTTCAAGAAAACTAAAAAAAAAAATAGAATGAATTCAGCAATCCTGGCTTTTTTGCCTAAAAAATTTTATCTTGGAGCTTCAAATATATTCTAATAAATAATCTTACCATGACTGAAATAACTTCATTTTAGAAAACATTTTCTATAAAATATAGTCCTTGCTAGTGTTCAATAAGATTAACAAGAGACTCTGAGTACCTTTAAGGGGGACCTAGATTGACCTTAGAATCAAACAAAATAGCTTGAGTGTTCAGCATTTTAAGTAAAGATGTTGTTCAGCGATGGGCCAGGTACTCATTTACTCATAAATTATATTGGCAGCTACATCGCTGCTTTCTGTGTGCATCAGTTCACATCATTCTGAAAAACAACCTATATGATATTTCCAGAAGGCGCCTGAGAACACACTATGCTACCCTCAAATCCAAAGCGATAGCTGATTGTATTGTTGATTTCCATTAAAGTAGAAAGTGGTCATGAATTTCCAAAAGTTAAAAGCAACATGTTATTCTCCAGTGTATAACAGCTTGTCTTCAAAAATAGCATAAAAGTAGTAACATCTTCACTACTATTTGGTTGGCAATTTGTAGATTTCACTGGAAAATACTGTTTTTATATTGTCATACCTAGATTTTCATGAAATACAATTTTAAACTGATTTCTCATACTCTTTTGCTGGAAAAGTTTGAACAATACAAGTTTAGATATCATTTTAATTTTTATAATTGCTGGAAATGTATGTTTCAGCTTATTAGAACATACTTATGGGTAGTTCGGTTCCTAATAATTAGTTCCAATGGGAAATACAATACTTTGCATAGAATTAATCAGAGTTAATCACCATCCACTAGCATACTCTTGTTTTAAATTTAAGTATTTCAATTTCTCTTAATTTTATAATTTTTAAGTTGTAGCAGCAGCAAGAAGTTTCTTTAATAACATTTCAGCTAAGACAAGAAATATTTAGGCTAATTACTTTCTTATGACATAGTGAAACAGTTTACCTCATATAAACATAAGCTCATCATCTCATTAAATTGAAGAATGAAACTGTGGGCAAAAGGAAGGAGTTAGGAGAGTATTCACTAGAAATAAAAAGAAAAATAGCTCATGTTGAGCAGTTGCCACAAGGGGATTCTGGAAGTGGAATGGCCATGGTGCTTTTTTGTTTAGCTTTTATATAAAGAAACAGATCAAGAGACTTTCTTGAGTTAAAAAAAAGAAAATCAATTACTCACCTGGTTTCAAAGAAAATGAGGTCAAAAGAAGTGGGTTATTATATATTTCTAATGTTCCTCAAAGTCCAATATGGGAACTGTTAACTAATCCTTTTCTGAGGAAGAGTGCTTGTCTACCTATTTTTTATTATAACTTTTATTGTTCTTCCTATGTTTTATTTTACTTTTCTAAACTTATTTTACTTTTCTAGCTATATGACTTTAATTAGCTCTTAACTCTGTGTGCTTTTTTTTTTTTAATCCAACTCTATCCCAGGCTGGCCTTACTTAGCTGCTAAGTAGCTGAACTATTATACATACTCTATTACAAGAGCGATTTCTTAAAAGTTTAAGCAGAAACCAGCATATGAAAGGAATGAAGAGACAACCTATGGAATGGGGGCAAATATTAATGGACTCCACTTCTGATAAAGGCTTTATGTTCAAACTATGTGAGGATTCTCAAACAAATCTAAGACAAGAAAACAAAAGACCTAATTTAAAACTGGGCAAAATATCTGAAAATATTTTTACAATTTAATAAATGGAGACTATCAGTAACAAAGAAGTGCAGTGTGCACTACTACTAGTGACAACAGGGCACAGTATATGCCTCAGCAAAAGTAGGTGAAAGTGTCAGAAAACTTTGGCAGGGAAAGAACGTCTAAATTTACAAGTTATCCTGGCTGGGATGGTCATACCAAATAATTTCCCTGCCTTGTCCCCATCAGTTTAAGAGAATTGCCTGTACAAACATTTTATCTGCAGTTCCTATTTCTGATCTTTCCTGAGTTGGGCTTCAGCCTCAATCACTGCACTTGGTCCATCTGCCCTCAATCTCCAATGGCTTCTGACATTGTACATCCAATGAAGTCTACTCAGTGACCACTCACTATTGAGAACATAGCCTTTCTTAAGACATTCTTTTCCCAGAATTTCTGTTTTGAAACATATTTCCCACCTGGTTCCCTTTGCAAAATATTTCATTGTACTTAACTCAGAAGCATTGGAATTTCTTATAACTTGTACTAAATTTCTCTAAGTAATTATATTTCCCCAGGAAATCTTATTTATGCTCATGGCTCCTATTTACATGTGGTCATAAATTTTTATATCTAAATCAGACTTCTTATCTGTGCTCCAACTCCAACTGAAAACTTGGGTATTTCAAAGCTAACTTCTTCGTATTTCAAAGACAACTCAAGATTAACATGTTCAAAATCAAATTTATAATTTTTCTTCTAAATCTGATGTACTTCCAATAAATGATACCACTATCCATCTTTCAGTATAAGACAAAAACATAAAACTTACCCTTAAAATTTCCTTCTCTTTTATGTACCATATCCAATAATTCATTAATTTCTGCCCAGTTTACTTCTTAAATCTTTCTCAAATCAATCTGAATGTCCCTTATCAAAGCAACTTAATTCAAGCAATCATCCCTAGACCTATGAAAAATAACCTTCCTTAAATTGATTTTTCCATATCCATTCTTGCATCCCCAAATTCATTCCCTGCCCAGAAGCCACAGTAATATTTCAGATCAGGAGTCAGCAAAATTTTTCCATAAGGGAGAAATGCAAAATATTTTCATCATCTTTGCAGAACAGGTAGCCTGTGCTGCAAATAGTCAACTCTGGCATTGTAAGTTGAAAACATCTATCGAGACAGTGGAAAAGAGTGGACATGGCTGCATTCCAACAAAACTTTATTTATAAAATAAAATGGGGGTCAGATTTGACCTATGGGATATACAACAGTTTGGTAATCCTCATTTTAGAATATAAAACGTATCAGAAGCATCTCTTGCCTGAAACACATAATGATTTATTAATACTATACTTAGAATAAATACCAAAACTGAGCCCTCAATGTTCTAAACAATCTGACTTTATCTACCTTATTCCCTCCTTCGACTCTTTCCATACTTTTACTTCTGTTCTTTCTAGATACTAATTTTCTTATTTGGCAATTCTACAAATGTATCATGTTTCTTTTTACTAAAGGATTTTTATCTTTGCTTTTTTTCTTCTGCCTAGAAACTCTAGACTACATTAAATGGTCCAAGTTTAATGCACTATGTATATCACCTTCGAATGTCTCTCTCCCTCTCCCTCTCTCTCCTCTTCTCCCTCCTCGTCTCCCTCTCCCTTTCCTTTTCTCTCTGTCTCATTGTCTCTCTGTCTCTCTCCTGCTCCTCTCTACCTTTTTGTATCACTATTTAATTGAAGTGTGTTATTCCCAAAGACCCATTATATTAATCTCTAATATAGGTTGTGTATTTGTTCACTATTGTGGCCTCAGGTCTTAGCACTGCACCAGGTACATTATAAGTGCCCATACATGTTTATATATGAATAAATGAATGCATATATGAGTGAACAAATGTAAGAAAAGATGTGAGGTGAGAAATTATGGGTTGTTAAAGAAACTAAATTTCTGTTGGTGTTGGAGAGTCTCTGCAGGGTTTTAAGCAGAGGGGTTAAGATAAGTCTGACTTCAGAGCAAAGTATGCAGTGAATTTCAAAATGCTGTTTATTTTTCTTTTTCTCTTCCCTTGTAAGCCCATTCATAGCATCTCTTTGTCTATATTTTTGTGTTATTTTACATATTTTATTTAGCTCATATTTTGTCAACAAAATCATGTTTCTCGTGTGTG
>RJWT010024245.1:0-16697 GCA_004365215.1 Cuniculus paca | reverse complement strand
CCTTCAATATTAAGAAAGTATGAGGATTTGTTACCACGTTTACTAAATAACATTTATTACTATTTTGACATGCATAGCAGTCTTACTAAAGATTCAAGAAACAATTGTTCAAAGAAATCACGTAAATCTAAATTTAATCCCCTCAAATACTCCAATACTTTTTAAAATTCTTTTTAGTTTCATTTATGGAGTTCTTCTGATTAGTTCCAGACACTACTGATTCTTGGAATACAGTTTGGGAAATATTAGCCTAACTATGTTTTATGAAAACAACCTCATATGAAATCAAGAATCATGAGATTGAGTCCTAAATTTATCAGTTAAATTAGCTCTATGGATGTGATCAAGACACTGCATTGGACTTGTATTAATCATTTTAAGGAAGTTTTAAGATGAACTAAGTTTTAAGGATGAAAGTGTTTTAAAGGATTTCTTGAAAAGTGAATGTTTATAAATGAACAGTGTGAGAATACAAAGGACTTATTGCCAAGATTTACTTAAATTCAAATTTCTGCTTGTTTTGAAAAAGGAAAATCCTTTGTTTATCCTTTTGTCTATTTAAAGTCACATAATTTTTAAAAATTCATGTAAACATATTCATGCAAGGGTTTTTATTCTGCAAAAAGGTTATATTCATCTGTGGAAGGAATATTTTATGTTGAGCTAGAAGGACAAATGTGGCGAACATCTTCTGGGAAAATGTGGAAATGTGCAAAACTAGAAGCACAGTACTGCATTTGAACTCACTTTATTAAAGTTATCTAAAAATGAAGTATAGATAATGGCATATTGTATATTTTGATGACTTATTAAACCATTAAAATATTCCAAAGTTGATGTTTATGTTATTTCTGTGAACACTTCTGATTAATTTGAGGTTTTAAAATAATTAGGTCAGAATTTAGTTGCCACATTATACAAATCCTTTCTTACATTTGATTGCAAAAGTCTTTCAAATGACATGAGTAAAATCTTTTTGAAACATAAAATGTCTAATTTAAAAATAAGTATTTCTCTAAATATGTTCCATAGTTGACCTTTTTTAGAATCAGCTAGTTATGATTAGAAATGCAGTTTTTGATCTCCCTCTCAGCTACAGAATATTAAAAGCTGAATCTTTAGAGACCAAAAATAGAGATGATGCATATTTAACAGGAAACTGCAAATTATTTGACTCACATGTGTGCTGAAATTTAATATTGTTTTATTAGTTGATGAGATCTCCTATTGAGATTTGAGATTGAGAATAATTTTGGATAACAGAATCATAAAATTTTTCTTTCCACAAAATTTTTTCTCATAGAAATACATGTTAAATATTCTTTGGGCAAAAAATAGAAAATTTTTACAGATAAATATATACAAGTGGGACTGAAATGTAGAGAAATACTACTTAAAATATTATCTACTAAATTTTAAAAATTAAAACAAAATGATTATACTACTGTGGGATAACTAAAGGATTTTTATGGGAATATGAGTAATTATAGAATTTTAGAAAATTATTTTACAATATCATTAATCATAAGGAGTAAATAAAAATGAAATTATTTCTTATCCATAGATCCCAATTAATGATGTTTTAAAATCAATAGAGCTAGAGAATTAAAAATGTATTTTCAGAATCCTCTTAAAAGTGTTAATTGTAAAAGATACTTTTCAAAGTCACCATCATAGGTATTTGAAGAACAGAAGAAAATATGGAGCAAAAAATGAACAGCAACATTTCTAAAAACAGTTTAAAACCGGCACGAAACACAGATAGGCGTAATTAAGAGCTGATCTGAATTATTAGGCTATATTGGAGAGATAGTACAAGTAAAATGAATAAATTGCTGTGAAATTCAATGCAGGACAGCAATGTAATGATAAATCCCAGGGTAAAGTTTAAGTTTTAGTGTAGCTTCTCTCTTCCATTTCCTTACACAGTCATTACCTACTGCCTTGTGTGGAGGTCAGTAAAGGAGCTTGCAGCCCATGAAAAAGAAGGCTAATCAGAGTGTGACCCAAAATCCCTGGAGAGAGGGGTTGATATAATCAGGAGGTCAGATAGGCTCACTATCTGCTTTGAAAACCTCCTCCCCCCTTTTTCCTTCAACCTTTGTCTGGCACAGAGAGTGTTAATAGAAAATTTATGCAGATTGCCTCTTCTTAATACTGTTACTTTCTGAGAGTTTAAAGGTTAATTTCTCACTAGAGATTTTGCCGGTTTTAATTGCAGAATTACTGTTACCTGCAGTGATTTTTTAAAAGCACAAGTGTTCTTTGTTTTATGATTTATCCTCATTTGTCTTCTTAAGCATGGGTTCAACTTGAATTTCTGTCTTTCCCTAATACACATGGACAAATTTTCCAGACAACACTTCCAGGGCATGTGATCACATCCCAGGCTGACAAATACAACATGCAAAAACAAATCCAGATATTTGAACAACAGATTGCTTATGAATACTGAGGGAACAAATGTCTAATGTAAGTGTGTGTGTGTGTGTGTGTATAAATGAGGAAATACCAGCCTCTGCTCTCATGGCAGGAGAATCTGTAGCATAAATCCTTTCTTATCATAAAAATTGGAAAACTAGTCAACGTACATGGAAAGAAAAAAAAAACAAAATGTGACAAAGATTGTAAGCACTAAAAGAAGAGAATCTAAGATGAGCCCTGTAATCACCCTGATATTTTGTACCATAGCATAGGAAGGACCAAACCAATATAGAACTCAAAATTTTGCTGAGGTAAGGACACAAAGATCAGAATTTCTAGAGGACAAAGTAAGGATTTATATAGTGGGAGGATATATACAGACTACAGTTTCAGAAATCTGTGTGGATATCCCCTTGAGTCTCTAATTGATTCTATAATCCACTTGAGTCTATAATAAACTGGATGATAGGTGTAGGTCTGAGAAAGAGCTACTAGAAAACTATGAACTGAAAAACTACCAATGCCCATGCATGGTTGTCAAACACCCGATTTCTGAACAGCCAGATTAAACAGACTTCATCATATATTTGTAATATTCTGCAGGTAGCCCAGGAAGATCATGCCTTAGTACTAAGTAAAAGTTAGACTTACAGTAAGTAAGATCTATTTAATAGCCACACAAGAAAAGCTTAGACCTGATTTTGAAAATGTAAAGTTTATCCCAATATCATTTCATTTTCAGGAGACAGAAAATAATACTTGAAAATGATTATGAAGTTCAGACGCTTGACATTGAAACAATCACAAGGCACAACAATGAATAAAATAGTACTAGCATCGAGTGAGTCAGGAAAATATAAATTTAAACCTAGAGAAAAATCAGAAAATAGAAACACCAGAACTGATGTAAATTATAACATCAGCAAAACAGCACTCTAAAGCCATTGTAATAAATTTGCTAAGATTTTAAAAACTAAAGACTTTCTGAATTGTCAAATTAAAAATACATTTAAAGCCTAAATGAAAACAATGCATATAGATTAGAAAACAAAATATGTTTAAGTAAGTATAAAATATAAACTAAGTGTGCATAATAGAAATCTGCTATGTCAAAAGAAATTATCAGTGAACATGAAGGATAGGAATAGAAATGAGTAAATATCATCTGTCATTGATTTGTTGGGTATACATCTTAATGCACACTTAACTTTTTACATTATAAATTTAAAAAATGAGCAGAGTCTCAGTGAACTTTGGGACAATACCAAGTGAAATAATGTGTAATTAGAATACTACCTTAAAAAATAAGCATGGGATAAAAGAAAACTTACGGAACACTCAAAATTTTTGGTTGAGTTAATTATACTCACCAGATTAAGGTATATTATTGTCACTGTTCCCAATGAAGAAGTTTTTTGATTTATTCTTTTCTTTTGCTTTCTAACCCATTCTTTCACTTTAATTGGAAAAAGAAAACACTCAGATTTCTAACACATTTAAGGAAAGGAGTAGGTACCCAACCTGTAGCAATACATTTAAGCAACTGTGGTTATTGTGTAATGTTTACAGTACTCTCATTTCAAGGAAAACTAATTTATATGTATAGCATACTCAGTGATATTTCTGAACTTTCCTCTCTGAATATCCCTGATTACCTATTCTATGTTATTCAGCACTTTCTATACATGTCTCCATACTTAGTCTCCTATTTGGGGGGGGGGTCTTGTTTTGACTTCTGCTAATGGTAAACAGAAATTCCTGTTTTTTACTTTTTTTGTAAACACTTGTTCCTTCAAATCATTTATGGTGATATATTCGTGTTGTGACCAGGATAATGAAGGTCTTCTGGCACTCTGCTAGTGTCACACTGCCCCGTAGATTATATCCTTGCTGTGTACCCTGATAGTGATTCAATTAGGAAGACTTGGGCGAAAATGAGAGAACAAATCTTTCTTGATAGTCAGAATTGTTTCCACAGGGTCATCAGGGAAGCAGAAAATGAAACATACATAAAATTAGACAAATATTCTAAAGCAAAACATGTAGTATGCCACTGTGCCAGGATATATTTTTTATGAAATTGGATATATTTAGATCTAAGAAAGCAAGAAAACTCCAATACAATACAGGCATTAAAATGTGGTGATATATGGATACATCAATTACAGTAACATTTTGTACTATACTAAGTATGCTCAGAATATACAGTAAATAAAAGATATTATAGTAAAATACACATTGTTATTACTATCTCACAACACTTCTTCCCACTTCAAACACATAATTCTTATCCCATCATTCTTGCCACTTTCTTTGCATTTCTGAAATTGTCTTTCTCGAGTGTCTTTACAAGATATAATCAAAACTACAGTTGGTGTTGCTGAGTGACATCGAAATGAAACGGAAGTTGGTGCAAACATTGTGATGTGTCCTCATCTACCTTAGTCACTGGATCTGGCACTTTGAGACTTCTGGATCTTCCACAAAGTCAAAACAATCATGAAAGTTAAATGGTTTGAATTTCTTCTTGATATTAAGGCAGTCAAAACACCATAACTAAAAACAATCAAAAAAGTGGATTTCCAGGACTGATTTAGAAAATGATAAGAATAATGAAGTAAGTGTGCTTGAAGTGAAGAGAATTTTGAAGAGAGTAAATGGCTTTATGCCCTTTTACTGTAATTAATTTTTAAATTGTATTTATATATGAAATCTATAAACCCTTCATTTTCTTTTAAATAAAAATTTGAAATGGAAAATTAGTATAGTCAGCTGGGTATGGTGGTGCACACCTGTAATCCCAGCACTTGGGAGACAGACAGAAGAGGATCCTTGAGAGTTTGAGGCTAGCCTGGGCTGCAAAGTGAGTTCAAGGTCAGCCTAAACTACAGAGTGAGACCTTGTCAAAAGAAAGAAAGAAAGAAAAGAAAGAAAGAAAGAAAGAAAGAAAGAAAGAAAGAAAGAAAGAAAGAAAGAAAGAAAGAAAGTTAATATAGTCCATATATTTGGTTTATGTAATAACACTTCACATTTAACTCATTCAGTGAAATGTTAATTTATAAAATGACTGCTGGGTGTGGTAGTGGATGCCTGTAATCCAGCAAGTGGGAGGCTGAGGAAGAAGTACTTCTAGGAGCTCCTGGGCAGCACAGACTACATAGTAAGTTTAAGGTCAGCCTGGACTACACAGTGAGAACCTGTCTTACAAAAACTTTAAAAAAATGTGTTGCACTGCCTGTCAATAAATGAGAATTAAAAAATTCATGACCAATCATGCTTTCTTATTTCCAATCATCTTTTTAAAAATATTCTATTCATAAAATTCATAAAATGAATCAGTGGAGAATAGCATCTTCTTTACTATTTCTTACAATTGCATTTGCTACACTTCTTTCAAATACACTAGTGGTTTTCCTTTAGTATTTGTAATCCACAATTTCCATTAAACTACTTAAATATTTTAGATCCTAAATATTAGGCACTTCACTATTTCTATTGTCAATCCAATTGATAAAATAGTCACCAACTGGATTGACTGGGTGATGATCATATATGAACCAGCAAGAATTTATTTGAATACTTGCAGTTTCCTAAAGAATAAACCACGTTTGAATTCATTAATTTTAATACATACATAAGGCAAATTATTAGTGAATTAAAGATGCAAGAACTTATTTATACATTAAAATCTTCTATGTACACAAATAAAGAGAATATAACAATTCATGAGTAGTCTTTAAAGAATTCTTGTCAGATTGGATGAGATTAATAGGACTTGTAATCTTTCATTAGGTTAAATTATATGATTAACTAGAAATGAAAACTTTCACATAGACTTTGGAAGATTTCCAACTAATATAATTACAAACAATCTAAATTGTGTCTATTAGAGCTGGTTCTTATTAATAATAGTGGACAAGTGTGATCTTTTCAGCAAATGTGAAGAGCAAATTAGAATAAAATTGTGAACATTATTTTTCCGTAATGCAATTTACCTTAAGTGGTCTCTGCCAACGAGCAAGCAATGTAAGACAAGATAGATGTCTATGATTTCAGTGATAAGGGGAATCTCTAGCTTAAATGTAGTAGGAAGACTTTTATCTCAGTGAAAAAAGTGAAATATGTGGCTACATTTGGGATGTATTTGGACATATGAACATAAGTTGTATTTCTAAAATAAATGGCTTTTCATCTATATGTCTGCCACCACAACTATTAAAGTATACTTCTTAATATCTATTTGTATGGTGTGAATATTAATAGTTGTCTTTTCTCTGGAATTTGAGCTTTTTGGGCTGCACAACTATGAACTGTCTTTGTACTTTTCTGGAATTGGGAAGAAGTGCTGAATCTGTAAACAGCCTACTAAGTACAATGGTGGGAATAATGATATGCATTTGCTTATTTCTGTGTTCTAGAACCTGTGTCTTAAAAAGATGCTTAAAGTTTGTTTGTTGAACTACTGTTCAATTACCTATAAAATTAAGCTGTAGAAAGAGGTGACCAAAGACCTCTTCAGTTACTTCTAGGGAAATCTTTTTTTAAGCAGTGCAGTAAAATTCTCCCCAGACTATAGGACTCACTCTGACAAAGCTTTCTTAGTAACTTACAGTTCTTAAAGCTCATTTATTTTCATTGCCACTTTAATGTGTAGGTCAAACTCTTGAGCTAAATTTAATATATCCTCTGATTATGAATGACTGGGATTGAAAGATGCTTGCTTGAACAAACTCACCTTTCAAATAAGTAGAAGATAATTAAATTGAATCCTGTTTTCTTAATTTCTTAATTCCAATTCTTTTGTTATGATACTAATTGTTTTCTCATTTTTGTTTTCTATCTTTGAATTGAATTTGTGTACAATATTGTCCACCTTCTTATGTTTGCCTATACTTTTCTGCTTATTTTGTATACACACAATTTATTTTCTCAATTAACATTGGTTATCGTGTGACCAGGGACAATTTCTCTCATATCTGTTGCTATGTTCATGTGTAATTCCTACTTTACTCTTAATACTTCTCTATAATTAGTAGGTGTGGAATAGAGGCTTGCTGGTTAATGTTGGAAGAAAGTGGTATTCTTACATAGACCGGTTTTCTGTGTTCAAACAGTTTTATGTGAAACATTTTCACAACAAACAGTTTGAGATACTTAAATACACAAAGGAATAATTTCTCTTAAAAAGACGAAATGGGTTACAAGGTTGTTAAATTAATTTTGAATCAACTGCAGTCCAGTAGGCAGTTTTGAAGCAGTTGAGCTGTTTTGCTTGCATCCACTGACTGGAATTTGATAGGACCTTTTAGTGTTCTCAGAGCTTTAATGATATTCATGGAAAAACAGGCTGCATTTTTTAAATCTAATGAGGTGTCAGCTTCCTTAGTGACTCATTTTCTCTTTTGTCCTTCACTATTTTCCATTTTCTGCCTTCAAAATAGTATAGACTAACCAAAGCATAAAGGACTATTATCAAGGAAGCATTTAGGAATTTAAACCAGTTGCTAAAATATCAGAACCAAAAGTCAGCATTAATTTTAACATTTTCCTCAAATTCTAGTTTATTTATTTTATTTTAAAGAGGGAGAAAATAAAAAAGTACAAGAAAAAAAAGAAACAAAAGAGACAAATAAACAACAATAACAAAAAAATAACAATATAGGCTGTCAAAATAAGGTGGTAGAAACTTAACAAAGGTTGTTGTTTTGATAGATTCAATATACTCAAAATGGCTATACTTCCAGAACTGATACATAAATTTAATGCAATTCCAATCAAAATCTCAACAACATTTTTCCAGTTGTGGAGAAAACAATCCAAAATGCCATACGAAATCCAAAAAGACCCAGAATAGCAATTCTGGGTAACAATAGCAAAACAAGATACATCAGAACCCTGAATTTAAGGTCGTATTAAGAAGTTACTATAATAACTTGGTACTGGTAGAAGAGCAGACATGTGGATGAAGGCAGTGAATAGAGGAAGCAGAAACAACTCCAGACTATTTGATCCTTTACAATATGGTCAAAAATATACAGTGGGGAGAGATAACCTTTTTAATAATGCTTCTGATAAAATTAAATATCCATATGCAGAAGATTGAATCTAGACTCATGTGTCTAACCCCATACCAAACCAAAATAAAAATGGATCAAAGATCTAAACATTAGAGCAGAAACATTTAATCTGCTAGAAGATTAAAATATATAATTTGAAGACATAAGCATAGGCAAGGACTTTCTGAACAGAATCCTAATAACAAATGAAATAATAAAAAGAATCAATAAAAGAGATCATATCAAACTGAAAACCTTCTTCATGTCAAACAGAACAATCAACAAAATGAAGAGGCAACCTACATAATGAGAACAAATACGCCAGTTATTCCTTGGATAAAGGACTAACATCTAGAAGATGTAAAAAAAAACAAAAAAATTAGACTCCTCAAAATAAAATAACCAATATAAATGAGCAACTGAAATGAATAGGAGCTTCTCAGAAGAAAAAGTACAGATTGCAGTAAATACATTAAAAATGTTTAACATCACTGACCATCAGAGAAATGCAAATTAAAACAACACTGATATTTCATCTTTCTCTAGAAAGAATGGCCATCTTTAAGAAATCAACTATGCAGTGCTAACAAGGCTGCAGGGAAAGAATAACCTGTCAACAGTGTTAGTGGGAATGTAAACTAGTACAATCATTATGGAAATCAGTATGGGTATTCCTCACAAAATCACATGACCCTGTTCTTCTTCTAAGTATCTTCCCAAAAGACTTGAAGACATCACAAGCATGATGTGTGATACAAGATGTTTGATCCATGCATACCCATGTTTATAGCAGCGCAAATTATAATAGCTAAATATTGGAAAAAGACTTGGAGGAAGCAGGAATGGATGGGAGGCGTAGGGGATGAAAAAAGAATTAATATATGTTATGTCTCCATTTGAACTATCCCATGATAAATGTAATTGTTTCATACTGCAAACATGAAAAAAAATCATTGTTTACTACTGTGAAGGTCAATGGTGAGACTTCAAGTAAAGGCAGATAAAGAATTTTTGAAATACTTTAAAGATGATTGTGGAGTATACTTTCTTACCATGTCAAATCTGGCAATTGCAACAGGCAACGCAATGATATGTAGAAGAAAATACTTTCTAGGTTTTTGTAAGTACACTCCACGGTACAAGACTGTGTATGAGACCATGAAGTTTCTCAGAATATATGCCTGTTGGTACCCATGCATGGCTTTATATGCTTGATTTTATTTTATTATTAGTCAAGGTCTCATTCCTTTTACACCCACTTCTGTGAGAGAATATTTAAGAGGTCTTTTTAATATCTATCTTCTGTTATTTATCTATCATCTATCTGTCTGGCTATCTATCCTCTATCTATTCATCATCCTTAGTGTTGTAGTCAGGTGTTCCAAGGAGAACAATTGCATACAGGACACATAATTTATAGTATTATTTATAATGGTCACCGAGGGATTAAATACAAAGGAAGTGTGGGAAATCTGTCCACAACACCAAAAACCTAGAAAATCCAGCCAAGGGCTTGGTTCCCATGGCAATAATCTGCATGAGTTCAGCTAAAAGTGTAGAACCCATGACATTGACTCACACAAGTCTATTTCATGGATCTGTGCTGGGAAAGCCCAAAGGTCAGTGCTAGAAACTAGAAAGTCTGTGCTAGCCGGGTGAAGTATCTGTGCTAGTAGGCTGAGGTTTCTGTACTGTAGCCAACAAGCAATGCTCAAAATAAGAACCAGGGCTCCCCCAAAAAGTACAATAGGCATCCTTAGTGACAGCGGGTCCTGAGTTCCCCCAACAATGAGAACAGCTGAGTAAATATCAGGAATCCAGCGTGACAAACTTCTGGAGATTAAATAGCACACATCTTCCCCTCCAGAGCCAGGAAGCAATGATCACAGTAAGGACCAAAGCTTCCCCGAAGTGAACAGCAGCCATTCTCAGCAACAAGGTCCCAAGCTCTCATGAGAACAGCCAAATCATATCAGGGGAAACAGCATGACAAGCTCCTTCAGGAGAACCAATGGCTCCAAATAACAACACTTAGGAGAACCTACAATGCTACTCTTTCTCTCCAGGTCCCCTTTTCATGCTGGCAACAGTCCTCGGGGGGCCATCCATGGTTAGCACCATGCTAATTCAGTTCAGCTGGTGTTTAAATTAACCACTAGTTACCAATTCACTACACTGAGTTTCCCCTTACTAAGCTTTAAACATACAGATTTTAATCTTTCTGAAGAATAAATTATTCTATTACTTACTCTTTGCATCTCCAATTAATGGATTCCCCTCTTTAGAAACTTCCCCTATTTAAGGGTTGGGTTGTCTGGATCTGTTCTCTAATTTTCCCATCCTATTGTTTGGGACTTGCAAATGTTTACACTTTTGCTATATTGCTAAGATATTTCCTATACTTTAGTGCCCAATCTTTAAAATGGAACCCTAAAATATAGTTAATTCCTTCAATTCACTTAGTTCATTGTGCCTTTTGACATCATGATTTTTATTTACAGAAATTTTTATTTGAGCTATGATTACATGCTATATACTCTTATTATTAATATTATCTTTATTCAATTTTGTCCTTAATTTATTTATGTTTTGTGTGTTAGCTGTAGTTCTTTAGGGTTGTCTTTACTCTGTTATGACTTTAATTTCTCCTTTTGTGCAGAAACTACACTATACTGCAGCTTTGTTAACTTCATGCCAACTCAGAGTTTGACACAGAGTATTAAGGGACAGAATGTTTGGTTGAAGAAAGTACATTTGTTCTGCAAATGCTTAGTGTATAGAAATGAACAGACTTTGCTGAGGTGCCTAAAACAAGACTATTAACTCTTGGGTCTTTTGATATTCCTTCAGCTTCAGGGAAAATAGAATGTGGAAAACAGTATTATCCCATTCATATATATATAGAGAGAGGGCCAGGGGCATCAGACACATTAAGGCAGAGCTGTTGCAGACTTTCCCTAATTTTTAATGCCTCCAGATTCTGTATTATTCTGGTGCTGTACAACAGTGAAACCTGATCCAAGCATTCCCACTGGAGGTTCTGCAGATCTAAAACTTCACTGGTCCTGGCTGGCAGTGAGTCCAAACACCATTTTTGCTCAGAGAGAAAGTGAATTGATGCTGGAAGAGCTCCTCTGGGACTATGCCCTATGTCACTGTAGTGAATAAGAAATCAATAGTCACTACTCTCAGGATTTCTGTATTCAAGATACTAGAGGAAAATAATTAAATTCATATAGATGAAGTAATCTGAGTGAATGATTGTTCCATCCACAGCCAACTATGCTAGGGCTGTAGAAAACCTTGCCAAGAGACCAAAGAATATATCCAGAGATTGCCAGTGAGAAATAAGCTGTATTAATTCAGATAAGGTAAGGTAAGGTTAAATTAGACTTGCTAACAGAAAAAGATATGATCCAGTGTTGATGGCCTAAACAGACAGTCACCAGAGTGTCCAGTGATGGTGGGCCAATACATCTGAAACATTCAATGGCAACCAGTTGGACTAGCAGCACTTATTATATCTATACTGCTCTGTTCTTAACTGGTTACCACAGGGAAAGGAGTTTTATAGATTAGACTGCAAAAGTAACAACGATATTAGTTGGTATTGTTTCACTGTATGACCAGAATTCCCAGGAACAGCTAACTTAGAATATGGGAAAGGAAGGCAATTTCTACAGATATCATCAGTTTGGTCACTTAGCCATAGCCTTTAGATAAAATTTGCCTTGACATTCCTTTTCAATGGTATCTTGACTTGGGAAGAGTCTTGTTAGCACAAAAGAGTGTCTCAGGACATAGGGTTAACCCTCCATCTTTATTTCAGGAATGATACAATGATGTACTGTGAAGGAAACCAAACAAAAATAAGTGACAGATGGTTGGGAAATATCAGGGCTACATATGCTTGGAGAATTAGGGCAACCATCTAAATTAGTCAATGAGTCAGAAAAAATAGATCTTACAGAATTTTGGGTTAAATATTCAATGAATAAGAAGAGTATGGACAACAGCCCAATATTCATCTTGGGTCTGTGAGGGATACCACACTTAAGAATGACCATTGATCTAGCTAAATGCAGCATTACCTTAGAATGTGATCAAAACCTTCACCAGAATTTATTTTTATTTATTTTTCTTTATTTGTTTCTTGACTTTTTGAGACAATATCTTACTATACAGTTCAGGTGTCCTTGAACTCCTATGTAATCCATACTGGTCTTGAACTTCTGCTTCAACCTCCTAAATTCTGGGATTACAGGCTTCCACCAGCAAGGCTGGCTGGCAGTAGGCTTTAAAATCATCCAAGTAGTGCTCATTTTACAGGAATATGGAATGCAAAAGCTGTAGGGTTGGGGGGATTCCACACAGATTCCAGAAGACCTGCAAGACTAGGCGGAGTGGCCCTGAGAGGGCAGTGGCTGAAGCTATGAGCAAAGCCAAAAGTGCATTGGAGACCTCAGGATGGTGGAGAAGCCATGAACATGGAAAATCTGTGGAATGCTACAGGCAGTGAGCAAAGCTACCACAAGAGAGAGAGAATAAGTGCTGCAATTGACAATGCTGTGGGGTCGGACAGCCCCAACACAGAGAATTCACATATTTGCTCCAGGTGCCAGACATAGAATTCTGAGATTTCATGTTCTTCCTGATGTGTTTTAGTATTGCTCTGTCCTCATTCCTTTCTGTTGCCCTCTTTCTTTTTTTTGGAATGAGAATGTTTACCCTGTGCAAATGAATGGTGGTGGTGTTTAATATTCTTTTTTTTTATTTAAAAGACAATAAAACAAAACAGAGTTAAACACAACAAAGCATATCAGAACAGAACACTGCAAGCAATACAGGTCTTCAAAACATAACAATAGGAAATCAATAATGGCTACCATAGTATCTCTTGTTTTCTTGGAAATGGTTGTTCATATATTCACACACAATAAAGTCAAACAAACAATATAACATAAAATCAGGTAAAACAAAAGAGTGAAAGCATTACAGGCCTTCAAACTAGACAATAAGAAATCAACAATGGCTACCTTAATATCCTTTGTTTTCTTCGAAAAAGCTGTTCATATCTTCTTCCACATTGCAATCAAATAGTAGAAAACAGACTTAAACCAATCAAATCAAAGAATGAAATCATTATTAGACTTCAGAACCTGAAGTTAAGAAATCAGCTATGGCTACCATAATGTCTCATTTTCTTCAAAGTAGTTGTTTATATTTTGATACTTAATAAAATCTGCTCTTGTAAACTCTTTAGGAGTAGTTCTAGGCATGTATAAGCATATGCATGTACATCTACCCTTTCTGTGCTAGAGGCAATAGCAGAACAAAGCACAAGAAAAACAAAAAAAAATAAAGATAGAGAAATAACAATAATAAAGAGCCCAAAACAATAATAATATAGGCTTTCTAACCAAGGTGATGGGAAGATACCAAAGGTTATTATTTTGTATGGTTGTCTTCAAGAGTTGCTTAGATTACTAGGTATAGGCATACAGAATTGGTCCAGTCCTATGAATGTTAACTGTTTTTTTCTAAGAACTAATAAAATTAGTAGTACAATTATCTTATTTATCTTAAGCATATATATATATATAAATTTATATCTTTTTGTTTACCTTCCTTCTTTTCTCCTTTTCCCTGAGTTGCTTTTTCCTTTAGCAGTTTCTTATCCTTTCCCCATATTTATTGGGGATTTTGTATCTTATTGAGTATTTCAGTTTCTTACACTAGGGAGATGATGTGGTGTTTACACATGTGAGTTTGATTTATTTTACTTATGAGAATGGTCTCTAGTCATGTCCATTTACCTATAAAAGCCTCAATGTGGACAGGCACCAATTCTGCCATCAGCTCCCAACATTTGGAGCATTCCTGGGGTCCTGCCTGGCCTACACCCAGCCTCGCTGGAACAGAGAAGCAGTGGAGCGGCTGCAGTTCTGGGTCTGGTGTGAGCCAAAGGCACGCACAGCAAATTTCACCTAGCCATGCAGCTTGGAACCTTGCGAGCAGCCTGGTATGGACCCTGGTCAATTCCGCCATCAACCCTGGACTTTTGGAGTGTCCCTGGAGTCCTGCCTGGGCTCCACCCAGCCACACCTGATCAGCAGAGCAGCTGTGGTGGTAGACCTGACTGGAGCTGAAGGCATGCACTGTGAATTTCACAAATCCTTGGAGACTTATAACCTTGCATGGTACCTTGTGGGGCTCTGCCCTGCATCCTCAAACAGCCAGAGAGCCTTGGCATACAAAGTGTGGCATGCTGAAGGTCCAGCTGGCATACTGCCCCTTTTTAGGGTGCCTTCAAGTACCACTCTGTACCCAGGAAGACTTGCCCCATCTCAACTGACGAAATTCCCTGCAGTTTCTTTCTTGTGATTTTGCCAGCTTTCAGTGGAGTTTTTAATTTTTTGGATATCTCTTTGAATCTGTTTCATGCATTCTAAATCTCTCTTATATTGTTCATTCATGGTTTCCCTCATTTTCCTATGCTCCTCTATTTTTTTAATCTGTGTCTTCTTTAGAGATGCTTAGTATTTCTTTTATTATGTTTTTCATTTCTTCTTTTACCTGGGATAAATTTCTGTTCTAATTTCTCTTATAGCTTCATGAAGTTATTTCTTCACTTCAGTTGACATCACTTCAGTCATTTCAGGTGTGAGATTATTGATCTCCTCTGTGTTTACCTCTCATGGACTTGTGCTGCTTGGGTTGGAAATCAGAGATTGCCCTCTCCCTCTTCATCTTGGCATAGTCCTGATTGCTTCCACACACCCAGAGAGTGTGATTCCAGGCACCACGGCACTGGCCACAACTTCTCTGAAATGAGACTGTTCATTTTTTTGACCAGTGCTGGCTACAGACATCTGATGGTGGGCACCCATGCCTCTGCATTGAGCTGAATACCTACCCAACCGGACTTTGCACGGAGAAGAATTGGCCAGGGCCTGTGAATCTAAGCTGTTAGGAACCTAGCAATGTTGTATGGAATGCTCATGGGTGTGGAACTCAGTCCAAATAGCTTCTGCGGGTCTGCCCACATCCTGGAACTGTCAGATGATTGTTTGGTTTTTCTGGGCAGTGCTGATTATGGGTATCTGATGGTGGGCAGCCATGCCTCAGCTAGACTTTCAAACCTTGAAGACAGGTGTGCAGCTTGTGATCGAGAAAGGAAAGATCTCTTAGAAATAACAAGGACTCAGAAAGTAACAATTCAACAGCTGCTAGATAATTCAAAGAAGCATAACGTAAAAATGTGAGTGAAAAACTAGAGTTCAAGATAAATGATATCAGGACCTTATTTACAGAAATAATTTCTGAGAACTTCCCAAGCATGGAAAAAAGAAAGTGACATTCAAATAACTTAGGCATATAGAATTCCAGCTAGCCATAACCAAAACAAATCTACCCCAGACATATAATAATCAAGATCTCAGAAATTTAACTCAATAATGTAATATTAAGAGCTGTTAGAGAAAAGAAACAGATCACCTATAAAGGAAAACCCATCAGAATCACAGCAGACTTCTCAACACAAACCATCAAGTCAAGAAGAGGCTGGAGTGAAGTATTGCAAGTCCTGAAAGATAAAAATGCCAACCCAGACTGATGTACCCTGCAAAACTTTCTTTCTAAGTTACTGGAGAAACAAGATGTTTCCATGACAAAGAACAACTCAAGGAATTCAAGACCACCAAACCAACTCTACAAAGATTACTAAAGGACATTCTAGAGGGAGAGAAAAAGTACCACAGTCTCAGCAACAATGACAGAGGTTGACCATCAAGTGGGGCCAGTCAAATGAATGGAGAGGAAAACATAGGGAGCCAATGGGAGGAAAATTGCATGGCAGAGACAATGCAGTGCAAGAGGGCCTCAATGCACCAATAGAAAGAAACACAGGCAGAGTGGATCAGGAGACAGGATCCATCAATATGCTCTATACAAGAAACACACTTAACTAGAAAGAAAATTCATAATCTGAAAGTCAAAGGAGAGAGAACAATGCCCTATGTGACAGGAAGCCAGAAAAAAAAGTAGGAGTAGCCTGCCTATTAATTACAGAATGGATAAGAAAGACATGGTATTTTATGTGGTGGACACCTACTCAGCTATAAAGGAAGATATTCTCAAGTTTCTTTTTTTTTATTTTAAAGAGAATAGTACACAACAAAACAAAACAGAACGAGAAAAGCAAAAGAAGACAGAATA
>RJWT010024244.1:0-16522 GCA_004365215.1 Cuniculus paca | reverse complement strand
TAATGCACCCTTTCTTTTCTAACTCACTAGCTACACATTTTCCCCAGTTTACTCTATTGTACAGCCACTCTGGCCTTCGTGCTGTTCCTTAAATTGGCCAGGCACTGCCAGCTAAGGCTTTTGTACTCCCTCACGGAAACACTCTTCTTTACAAATTTTCCCTTTCCTTCACCTTTTCCGATTTCCCCCCTTTTCTTGGAATAAGGCTTGCTGTGTAGTTCAGGCTGGCCTCAGGCTCCCAAGTGCTGGGATCCCAGGTGTGTGCCATCATGCCTGGTACCTCTTCAAATATTTGCTTAAATCTTATATTTTTAATCAACCCTACCCAGACCACTTGATTGCCCAATTTACTATGAGAAAATGCCCAACACAGTCCAGTCCATCATTCCTGGATGTCCTGTATCCTGCTTTCCTTTCTTTCCCATTGAAACTTAGTATCTTCTAAAATACATTATTTATTTATTTATTTATTTAAAAGAGAAAAAACAATAAAACTTATTTATTCATTCCTTGGTTGATGGGCATTCGGGTTGTTTCCAAGATTTAGCTAGTATAAATTGTGCTGCTATAAACATGAGTGCACATATATCACTTTGGTATGATGTTTTTAATTCTTCTGGGAAAATACCCAGAAGGGAATTGCTGGGTCGAATGGGGCCTCTCATACTAGTTTTTTGAGGAATCTCCACACTGATTTTCATAGTGGTTGTACCAGTTTACACTCCCACCAACAATGGAGAAGTGTTCCTTTATGTACACAGGCCCACCAGCGTTTGTTATTGGTTGATTTCTTGATGATAGTTATTCTTTTTGGGGTGAGATGGAATCTCAGGGTTGTTTTAATTTGTGTTTCTTGAATAATCAATGATGTTGAACATTTTTCATATATTAATTTACCATTTCATTTGAGAAGTGTGTATTCATCTCAGCTGCCCATTTTTGGATTGAGTCTTTGAATTTGAGGGACCTGATTTTTTTCAAATCTTCATATGTGATGGATAGGAGTCCTTTGTCTGAGGGACAGTTGGCTAAATATTTTTTCTACTCTGTGGGTTTTCTTTTCATTCTTTTGGTGATTTATTTTGCTATGCAAAAACTTTTTAATAAGATGAGACCCCAGTTGTTAATTCTGTGAATTACTTCTCTTGCACTTAGAGCTTTGTTCATGAACTCTGCCTACCTCTGTGTCTTCAAGATTTCTACCTATTTTATTTTCCAGTAGATTGTTTCTGTTTAATATTTAGATCTTTGATCCACTTGGACTTTAGTTTAGTACATGGTGACATACATGGGCCTATTTTTAGTCTTTGGCATGTGGAAAGCCAATTTTTCCAGCACTATTTATTAAAGAGACTATCTTTCTTCTAGTGAACATGTTTGTCTTCTTTGTCAAAGATAAGGTGGCTGAGTGTTTGCAGTTGTGTCTGCATCTTCTAATCTGTTTCACTGATCCTCAGGTCTGTTTTTTTTCCCAGTACCATACTGATTTTATCATAGTAGCTTTGTAGTATAATTTCAAGTCAGGGATTCTGATGTTTCCTGCCTTGCCTTTGTTGCCCAGGACTGCCTTTGCTATTCTAGGTCTCTTCTGCTTCCAAGTGAATTTTAGGAATGTTTTCTCTAGATCCGTGAGGTATGCTAATGGTGCTTTGACTGGGATTAAGTCAGGTTTATATAACAGTTTTGGAAGTATGGTCATTTTCAGTGTTGGTTTTTCCTATCCATGAACAAGGGATATCTTTCCATTTTCTGATATCCTCTTCAACCCCCTTTTTCATAGTACTGTAGCTTTCAATACAGAGGTCTTTTACTTCCTTTGTTAGATTGACTACTAAGTATTTCATTTTTTTGAATGCTATCATGAAGGGTATTGTTTTACTAATTTCTTCTCAGTAAGTTTGTTGTTTGTGTAGAAGAATGCTATTGATTTTTGAGAGTCGATTTTGTATCCACCTACATTACTGAATTTGCTTATTAAATCTAGAAGTCTTTTGGTGGAGTTTTTGGGATCATCTATATAGAGTATCATGTCATGTGTGAATAATGATAATTTAACTTCTTTCTTTCCTATCCTTATTCCCTTTATTTTTTTTCTCTTGTCTAATTGCTGTGGTTAATGCTTCCAACTATTTTGAAAGGAGTGGTGATATTGGACATCCTTGTTTTGCTCCGATTTTAGAGTGAAAGTTTTTTTGTTTTTGTCCATTTATGATGTTAATTGTTGGTTTGTCATAGATGGATTTTATCAGACTGAAGTAAAGACATCTATTCTGGTTTTCTGTAGGATTTTTGTTTTGAATGAGTGTTGGACTTTATCAAAAGTTTTTTCTGCATCTGTTGAGATGATCATGTGATTTTTGTCTTTGGCTCTGTTGATATGGTGTATTATGTTTATTGACTTGCATATGTTGAACCATTCCTGTGTTCCTGGGATGAATCCCAGGTCATGGTATATAATCTTCTTGATGATTTGCTGCATGCTGTTTGCTAGTATTTTTTTTTCTTTATCTTTTTGAGATGGGGTTTCATTATGCAGTTCTGGCTGGCCTTGAACTCACTTTGTAGCCCAGGCTGGCCTCAAACTCACAGGGATCCTCCTGCCTCGGCCTTGTGAGTGCTGGGGTTACAACCATGAGCCACCATGCCTAGTTGTTTGCTAGTATTTTATTGAGGATTTTTGCATCTATATTGATTAGGGAGATTGGCCTATAGTTCTATTTTTTGGTTGGGTCTTTCTCTAGTTTTGGTAATAGGGTAATAGTTGCCTCCAGGAATGAGTTAGGGAGAATTGCTTCCCTTTCTATATCATTGAAGAGTTTGAGGAGTATTGATATTAAATCTTCCCTAAATTCCTTATAGATTTCAGCCATGAATCCATCAGGACCTGGACTTCTCTTTGTTGGTAAGTTTTTAATTACATTTTCAATTTCTTTAACTGATATTTGGTTATTCAGAATTTTTGTAACTTTTTTATCTTTGGTGATTCATGTGTTTCTAGGAATCTGTCCATTTCTTCTGCGTTTTCTATCTTATGTAAGTGAAAATTTTCAAAGTAAATATCGATGATTTTCTGAATTTCCACAGAATCTATAGTGATTTCACCATTTTTATTCCTCATTGCATGAATTTGAATATTTTCTTCCCTTTTTGTGAAAAGGTCGGCTAGGAATTTATCAGTTTTGTTTATTCTTTCAAAGAACCAACTCTTAAAATCTTTAATTCTTTGTATTGCTTTTTAGTCTCAATTTCATTAATTTCTGCTTTGATCTTTATAATTTTTCCCTTGTATGGGCTTTGGATTTGACTTACTCTTCTTATTCTAGAAGCTTGAGATGCAGCATTAGCTTTTTTATTTGTGCTCATTCTGTTTTCCTGATCTGAGAATTCACTGCTATCTATTTTTCTCCTAGGACTGCTTTTGTTGTGTCCCACAGTTTCTGATATGTTGTATTTGCATTTTCATTTGATTGTAAATATGGTTCAATTTCCTCAATTTCATCTGTGATCCATTGGTTGTTCTGGGGGGTGTTATTTAATTTCTATGTGGAGTTTTCATTGTTTCATTTGCCATTAATTTCCAATTTCATTGCACTATGGTCAGATAATATGCATGGGAGAATTTCAATTCCTTTGCATTTACTTAGGCATGCTCTATGTGCTAGTATATGGTCTATGTCCCATGTGCACCTGAGAAGAATGCGTATACTGATATTGTTGGATGGAACACTCTATAAATGTCTAAGTCCATTTGTGCACAGGTTTGGTTTAGTTCTGTTATTTCTTTGCTGATTTTTTGTCTAGTTGATCTATCTTTTTGACACAATGGGATATTAAGGCCCCTGTTACAATTGTGTTGTTGCTTATTTGACTTTTTCATGTCTATTAATATTTGTCTTATACAGTTGGGTGCTCTCATATTTAATGCATTTATATTTATTATTGTTATGTCTTCCTCTTGAATTTTTCCCCTTACAAGTATGTAGTGATTTTCTTTATCTCTTTTGATCATTCTTGGTTTGAAGTTCACATTGTCTGCAAACAGAATAGCTACCCCTGCTTTTTTCTGGGGTCCTGTTCTATGGGGTATTGTTTTCCATTTTTTGACTTTCAGACTATGAGCTTCTTTTTGAGTTAAATGTATTTCTTGTATACAGCATATTGTTGGATCTTTTTTATTGATCTATTCTGTCAACCTATTTCTTTTAATTGGTGAATTGAGGCCATTTACATTGATGATTATAATTGATATGTATTGGCTTATCTTTGTCATGATATTTTTCTACTGTTGTTTCTCTGCTTTTTCCTTCTGTTTAATTGCTCACACTGCTTGGTGGTTTCTTTCTGTTGTTGTTCTTGGGATTGTGGTTGTTTCTATCTCTATCTAGAATATCTTTCAGTATTCTTCATAGAGTTGATTTGGTGGTCATGAATTTCTTCATTTGTTCTTTGCCTTGAAATATCTTATTTCTCCATGAATTTTGAAAGACGATTTTCGGGGGTACATCAATCTGGGTTGGAAGTTGTTTTCTTTCAGGACTTGAAATACTTTACTCTAAGCTCTTCTTCACTTAAGGAGTTGTGCTGAGAAGTCAGCCATGATTCTAATGGTGTTTCCTTTATAGGTGATCCGTTTCTTTTCTATAACAGCTTTTAATATTCTGTTTTTGTGCTGAATTTCTTGGATCTTCATTATCATACATTTGGGTGTAGATTTATTTTGGTTATGTCTGTTTGCAGTTCTGTATGCCTCACTTACCTGCATGTCAGATCTGTTTCCATGCTTGGAAATTTTCTGCTATTACTTCTGCAAATAGTCTTTTAATGTCATTTGTTTTGACTTCTGCTTTTTCATTGACATCTCTCAGACTTACATTGTTTTTCCTTGCATCATCTTGCTGTTGAATTTTTATTTCCTGGTCCATTGCTATTTTTAAGAGGACTTTCCTTTTATGATTGCTAGCTGTGATCCTATCTTGAAGGTCTGAAGATCTATCTTCAGTTTTGTTCAAGTGAGTTTGTCAGTTTTCAAAAGAATATTTGTTTGTTTATTTATTTATACTGGAGATTGAACTCACCAAGTAAGTGCTTGAGCTGCTGAGCTAAATTCTCAGCCCTTGATGGAATTTTTAATTTCTTGGATATCCCTTTGAATCTGTTTCATGAATTGTATTTTTTTCCTATATTGTTCATTCAAGGTTTCCATCATTTTCCTATGCTCCTCTATTTTTTTAATCTATGTCCTCTCTAGATATGCTATGCAATTTCTTCATTATGGTTGCCATTTTTTTTACCTGAGATTATTTCTGATTTCCTCAGTAGTCTCATGGATTTGTTTCTATTTATTTATTTATTTATTTATTTTGTTTTCGAATCCGTTTTATTTCAAAAAGAAAAAAAGAAAAAAATTCAAAACATGTGTCAGGGGGCAACAATGGTACATACATTGTACATTGTCATCCTCAGTCATTCACCCAGAGCACAAAACATCTGCATTCAATTATTCTTCAGCATATGTAGAGCCAGTTTTTCCAGCACCATTTATTAAAGAGCATATCTTTCTTCCAGTGAATGTGTTTGGCACCTTTGTCAAAGATGAGGTGGCTTAGTGTGTCTGGAGTTGTTTCTGCATCTTGTAATCTGTTCCGCTGATCTTTGGGTCTGTTTTATTTGCCAGCATCACACTATTTTTTTTTTTTTTTTTTTTTTTTTTTTTTTTTGCATAGTGGCTTCATAGTATGATTTCAAGTCAGGGATTGTGATGTCTCTTCTCTTGTCTTTGTTGCCCAGGATTGCCTTTGTTATTCTAGGTCTCTTCTAGTTCCAGATGAATTTTAGGTTTATTTTCTCTAATTCTGTGAGATATGCTATGGGAATTTTGATTGGGATTGTATTGAATCTGTATAACAGTTTTTGAAGCATGGCTATTTTCACTATATTGGTTCTTCCTACCCAAGAGCATGGGATATTGCTCCATTTTCTAGTATCCTCTTCAATCTCCTTTTTCAGAATACTGTAGTTTTCAATATAGAGGTCTTTACATCCTTTATTGGATTGATTCCTAGGTATTTCATTTTTTTGGATGCTATTGTGAAAGATGATGTTTCCCTAATTTCTGTCTCAGTGAGTTTGTTATTTGTGTACAGGAATGCTATTGATTTTTGAGTGTTGACTTTGTATTCAGCTATGTTACTGAATTTGCTAAAATCTAGTAGTCTTTTGGTGGAGTTTTTGGTGTCTTCTATGTAGAGTATCATGTTATCTGCAAATAATGATAGATTAACTTCTTCCTTTTCTATATTTATTCCTTTTATTTCTTTCTCTTGTATAATTGCTCCAGCTAAAGTTTTCAGGACTATGTTGTACAAGAGTGGAGACAGTGAACATCCTTGACTTGTTCCTGATTTTAGAGAAATAGTTTTCAGTTTTTGTCCATTTAGTATGATGTTGGCTGTTGGTTTGTTGTAAATGGCTTTTATTTGATTGAGATAAAGATCACTTATTCCTATTTTGTGTAGGGCTTTTATATGGATTTGTTTCTTTACTTCATTTGTTATCATTTTAGAAATTTCAGGTGTGTGTCTTCCATTTTCTTCTATGCTGGTATCTCCTGGACTTGCTCTGGGAGGTCTGAGATTACATGTTGTTTCTCCATCTTGTTATTTTCTAGTCCAAAAAAATTTTTATTTTGTTTTCTGTGATGATCCATGTGAGTTTTTATAGTAAGTAGCTATATCACTAGTATGAAGTCCTCTCTAGGAAAAATCTGTTCTTCAGGGATGTCTTCTGTGTTTAGGAGGTTCTTGTTTTATGTCTGTCCCAAGATCCTACCTTCCCAATTAATTAAGAGTGGGATGTTGGTGTCTGATTGACTCAGTCTCCAGTCCTTTGGTGTAGGGCTGTGGTGAGGTTGCTACCCCAGAGTTTCCCAGTATTGTTACAGAAGGGAAAATGACTGATTACAACAGATATGACATCTTGGCTAAAATAGTACAATTAGCAATAATAATGGCATTCAGCACAATTTAGAAATTGACAAACTGTGGTAACTATTGATTTTGTACTTTAGACCATAGGAGCAAAGTCCATAGTTATATAACATAACCAATCATAAATTAGGTGTTTGTATGCAAAGTGTTTCTGCTAGGTAGAGTAGTTTTACCCTCTGGAGGGGAAATTTAGGGAGGATAGTGTGTAAAAACAAAGATAATGGAAAGGAAGTAGAAACAAGGTTGGAAGACAAAGGATGATCACCCAAGGTATGGGAAACTAGAGAAGGGGATAAAAAAGAAAAAATGAAGGTGTATTATCCGAACTTGATCTCTGGTTTGGGGGAGTGGGATTAGTTTTCTGTGGCTAGAGTTCTCCCTAGCAGTTTATAAAAGAGAAAACCAAAGAAAAAAAAAAAAAGAAAAAGAAAAATGAAAAAGATTGATAAAAAAGAAAAAGGAAAAGAACATAAGATAAAAGCAAAAATACAAGATAAAATAAAATAAAATTCAATTAAAAAAAGGAGGTGGCCCCACACACCTGCTTCTATTCCTTGTGCCTTTGTTCCTAAGCACAACACTGGTTCACCTAACTTACCAGCTGTTGGCTTGTATTTTGGACTTTTCCACCTCACTAGTCTTCACCTGTCCATTGTGTACACCCTAGTTGGGGTCTTACTGTGTGGTTGGCATCCGCTGGTGTCTTGGTCCTGAGGTGGAGGGGACCAAGGAATTCACGTGAATTCCTCTGGGTGGAGCCAGTTGCCATACATAATGTATTTACTGTATTTATTGTTTAGTGTCACCCCTACTACTAGAAAACAGGGGTCTTTGTCATTTTTTTCCCACTTAACATTCTTGAAGCCCCAAAAAGTGTGCCTGGAACAGGAAGAACTCAATAATAAAAATTTTGAAAGTAGCAGTTTCCCCTGCTTCTCTACACCACAGGTCAAAGAAGGCAAATTGAAAAAAGGTGATATTATTGTATATTAAAACCAGAGTTTTTGATATCAAAAGTGGTTAGGAGTGATATTTTCATTGAATCTTGGTGAATTTACACTTCTTTGTAAAACTTACAATTTTTTGGAAAGTCATTTATTCACACGGAAAGTTCTAGGGCTTCCACTCTTACACACACTAAAACTTGTCCATCCTACATGAGTACCCATAAAACAATGTGGACTTTCTCTCTCTTTCTTTCTTTCTTTCTTTCTTTCTTTCTTTCTTTCTTTCTTTCTTTCTTTCCTCTTTCTTCTTTCTTTTTTTCTTTTTCTTTTTTTTTTTGGCTTAGCTACCTACGGTTTGGAAAATTAGTTTCATGATGCAGCCAGCAAATTAGTGGGGCAAAGGCCCGGCATTCACATTTTTTATGTTTAAACAGTACTGTTTACACAACTCAGCATTCCTTTTTCTTATTTGAACTGATTTTCTCATCAGTGTTGCAAGAGAGAGTAGAGAAATTCTTATCAATAGATTGTGAAATAGATCCTTTGCTAAAGCCCAATATGTATAAACAGTTGTCCAAAACTCAATATTCTTTTCCTCATTTCAAGTTTTCTCATTTTCAGTTAAAGTTACTTTTACTATACGATTTATTTTAAGTATACCTGTCTTACCTCTTGAGTTAGAAATCATAGCTGGCCTTTTGCTGAAATCATGCATATTTGTTAATCTATTGTTGTTTATTCTTCAGCATCTATTGGGATGCCATTACATGTCAGGCCCTTTATCAGATGAGTTTCTGAATCTCTGCCTTGGGGAGCTGAGCAAAAGAAAACAACATGTGATAGATCTATGCTACGTGCTGGGGTTGAAGAAGATGGTGAAGCTTGACTGACTCTGGGTGGGTGGAGAGCAGAAAGGGGGAAGCATTGTGTTTTCAGCTTTCCCTGTATCTGTCTTTGAAGCTGGTTATGTAATCTATATATTGCTCAAATGTGCTAAAAGTTGAATTAGAATTAGAACATTATTTTCTCATAAAATAAATCCTGAACAAATTATAATTCTGCAGTCTTCCTAAAAAAAACTTTATTTAGAGCATTAAAAATTTTTAGAACTTTAAATTGAAAGTATAGATTCTTTTTTCATGGACCCATATTTATTATCTGTATTTTTGCAATATCAGGCTGCCTAAGTTTTGAAAAAGTATTATATTAGTAGGAGGAACCTCAGGGCTAAAAGTGTGGATGTTCAGATGATAACTGCCCCAATAATAAATATATCTACTTTTGCATAATTGTTGTTATGTGAGATTGCTTTTATAGTTTCTGGTTTTCATTTCATTCCCAATCTGTCTCCTTTTTTGGTTTCTCATTAGAATTCTAACTTAGTGTAAAGAATATATAACACTGTGATCTGTTCAAAGTAAAGCTAAGAAAATATAGGGAGTGTGTGAATAGGATACACCTGTAAACATAGAGGAAATCGTACCACTTTGTCTTCCTTGTAGCTTTCAAGAGAAAACCAATTGTTGTGAGAAAGTCAGAAAAGCAGAAGATTCTTCTGGTTAAAGTACAGATTTTTGGCAGATGGAAATACATTGGTCTTATTGGTGCATCATATAACATTTCAAAAAAACTTCACATTTGATTAATTGTCAAAATTATAAACTACTTAAAGATCTCTCTCTCTCTGCAAATTATTATTTTTTTAAGAGCAGGATATATTTATTGAGAGAAAGAAAGCTTCTGTCCAATAGAGAGACAGAAGGGGTCCTGAGTGGGTTGCCAAAGATTCTGGCTTTTCAAGGGATTTTTATAGAGTAAAACCACAAGGTGAGATGGATCAAAGATGGGGAAAACCCGGGAACTTGCAAGGCAAATGGGCATGTCTCTCTGCAAATTAAAACAACACTGAGATTCCACCTCTCCCTAGAAAGAATGGCTAGGATCAAGAAATCAACCAATAACAAATGCTGGAGAGGCTGTGAGGAGAAAGGAACCCTTCTCCACTGTTGGTGGGAGTGTAGACTGGTGAAATGTGGAAATCAGTGTGGAGAGTCCTCAAAAAACTAGGATTGGAGGTCCCATTTGACCAAGCTACTCCCCTTCTGGATATCTCCCCCAAAGAATTAAAAACATCATACCATAGAGATATATTTTCACCTATATTTATAGCAGCACAATTTGTAATAGCTAGATTTTGGAAACAACCTAAACACCCATCAACTGAGGAATGGATAAAAAAGATGTGGTATTTTTATACAATGGAGTACTACTCAGCCATAAAGAAGGATAAACTGGAGACTTTTATAGGTAAATGGGTGCAACTTGAGACCATCCTCATAAGTGAAATAAATCAGACACACATGTGTAAACATTGTGTTGTCTCAGTGTGAGAAGCTGAAAGAAACAACATATGTGTATGCATATATATACATATATATGTATATATATATAAATATATGTATATAAAAACAGTTAAGATAATTATACTACTGATTTCTCTGAGGTCATTGAAGAGAAAGATTTGTGCTGGCATTGTTTGAATGATTGAATGCAGATGTCTTGTGCTCTGCATTCAATCATCAATGATATAGGGATGACAATGATATAGGTGAATGATATAGGGATGACAATGTGCAGTGTACGTACCATTGTTGCTCCCTGATTGACATATTTTGAAATTTTGTTTTCTTGTTTTTCTCTTTGAAATAAAATGTATTTTAAAAAAAAGATATATCTGTCTCATACCAGCACAAGAATGGAAAGATAAGCAAAGAGACAAATAAGATACCCTAAAAGAGCTCCTCATATGCATTCATTTAATATAGGATGTGATGTTAAAATGAAACTTTAACAATCTTTAACAATATTCAATAGAGTCAAGTTTTAGTGTTGGGGTAATTCATTATGTATTTAAAAACCCTTGTGTGTTGCATTATGTCTTCCCAGAAGATGATGTTCAAGTCCTAACCTCCGGTTTTTGTGACTATGACTTCATTTGGAAATAGAGTCTTTGAAGATACAGTTAGGCTAAGATGAGGTCATACTAGGTAAAGAGTGGGCTGTAATCTGATGACCAGTATCCTGAGAATGAGAGGGAAATTTAGACACACACACAGGAGAATGTCACACGACAATGGAGACAGAAATTGCAGCAATGTTGCCACAACCCAATGAACTCCAAGAGTTGCTAGCACCTTCCACGAACTGGGAAGAGACAAGGAAGGATCCTCCCAAAGAGCCTTCAGAGAGAGTCGTCACTCCTGACATTTTGACCTATGACTTCTAGCCTCCAGGATTGTGAAACAATAAATTTCTTTGGTTTTAGTCCATTGACTTGAGGCAATTGGTTATGGCACATGTGGAAAACTAATACAAAAAACATAGGTATAGAATGACATAAATTCTGGACATACTAGTAAATACAAAAAGTCAGAGGACAAAAATAGAAGAAATAAGAAACAAATGTTGATTAAATTTTTGATTGGCAAGAAAAAAGCTTTAAAAATGTCCATAATGGAGTTGTCCATATAAAAATTTCATTATCTGTTTTTGAATAAGATTATAAATAGAAAAACAAGAAACAAACTGAAAAATATTTCCAATATATGACAAATATAGTATATTTTTAATGCATATTACTCATGTAGATTGAAAATAAAAGCAGTGGTGGGTGTAGAGGCACATACCTCTAATCTCAGCACTCAAGAGGCTGGGCCAGGAGGATCTCCATGAGTTCCAGGTCAGCCTAGGCTACATAGAGTTCAGTGCTGGTCTTGAGTGAGACCCTGTCTCAAAAAACAAACAAACAAACAAATAACAAACAAAAGCGTTAAGGACTATTTGGGAAAAGGCAAAACCTTTATACAGAAACTTCGAAGAAAAAAGACAATTAGCCAATAAACACTATGAGCAGATGTTTATATAATGTTTATTATGCACCAAACCCTTCTCTAAATGTTAACTTTTAACCCTCATGTCAATTATGAGCAACCTTAGTCAAGTTACTTAATCTTTTTCTGCCTCATTTTTTTCCCTCTGTGCACGTGTCCAAGAATTTCTTCATGGGTGATACAAGAAAAGAAGACTGCTGACTCATATAGGATGCATATTTTAAATTTAGTAAGAGCCACCTGTGGTGGTGCACGCCTGTAATCCCAGTACTCGGGAGAGTGAGGCAGGTGGATCTTTGTGAGTTCGAGACCAGCCTGGACTAACTACAAAGTGAGCTCAAGGCCTGCCTGAACTGCATGGCAAGACCCTGTCTCAAAACAAAAAATTAATAGATTCTACCAAAATTCTATCTAAATTCCTGTGTCAATGTGCATTCATTAGAAACACAGTGTAGCTCGCCCTTTCTTTCTTTCTTTCTTTCTTTCTTTCTTTCTTTCTTTCTTTGTCTTTCTTTTTCTTTCTTTCTGTCAATCTGATGAGATCACTCTCATCTCTCAAGAGTTCAAATCCTGTAAATCATTACAAGTACATTCAATTTTTATGTGAAGCATATCATATACAAGGTGACCTCAATAAAGTCATCAGTAAATTTCTCAGTAGAAACCTGGAAGGTCAGAAAAAACTGAAAATAAAAGTGATATATTCAAAGTGCTAAAAGGAAAAAAAACAACAACAAAAAAACATGTCAAACAAGACTACCTAGCAAAACCGCTCTTCAAATGATAGAGAAAAATCACTTCTCAGCCTTTTGGCTAAGATCAAGTGCAAATCAGAGAGAAATACTTTCCTGGATGAACAAAAGCTATGAGATTTCTTCAATAAAAGACCTACTTTATAAAAAAATACTATAAGGAATCCTTGAGAAACAAAAGACCTCTAATACGTAATATGGGAATCTGAAAGTACAGCCAGTCCTCCATGGTTGTTATGGTTTGGATCAAAAATGTCCCGTAAAATGTTCATGAATTTAGAGGTGGAGCTTTTGGAAGGTCAAAAGGACACTAACCTTATGCATGCATTAATCCATTGATGCGTTCATAGCTGAATGTGGTAATAAGAAGAGGGACTGTCTGAAGCAAGTAGGTCACTAGGGGCAGGACCTGAAAGACCATATTATTGTCTCTAGCTCCTTTTTCTCTAGCTCTTTCCCTTTGGCTCTGCTTTCTGGCTACCACGAGATGAGCGGCTTTCCTCCACCACGCCTTTCTGTCTTGATGTTTCCTCCTTGGAGCCCGCTGACCGTGGGCTGTAACCACTTACTGTGTGAGCCAAAATAAACCCTTTCTCCTTTGTGTACGTCAGGCATTTTTGCCCCAGCAATGAAAAGATGACTAATACAATATCTAAGGCTTCTACATCCATAGATTCAACTAGCTGTGGTTCAAAAAATATTTGGGAAAAACTTGTGTCTGTACTGAACAGGTACAGATTCTTCTTGTTACTATTCTCTAAACAATACAGTATAACAACTATTTACATAGCAATCACATTACATTAAGTATTACGAGTCATCTGAGCTTATTTAAAGTATATGGGAAGACAGGTACAGGTTATCTGCAAATACCTTACCATTTCATATAAGGGACTTGAATATCTGCATATTTTAGCATCTACAGACGGGTCCTAGAACCATACTTTGTGGACACCAAGGGATAATCGTGTAAAACGATTGTTGGTAAAAGCAAATACATAGAATTCGGAATAATACTATAATAATGATGTATAAGTCACCCACAACTCTAGTATAAAATTTAAAAAACAAAAGTATTTAAAAATGACAACACTTAACTTGGTAACAGATACTCAGTATAAAAAGTTATAAAGCGTGACATCACAAACACAAAATGGGGAGTGTATAATTACAGAACTTTCATATTAGATCAAAGTTAAGCTGTTACTAGCTTATAATAGACTAGCAAAGCTACAAGATGTTTTATAATAGCCTGTTAGTAACTACAAACCAAAACCCTAGATATACAACAGATAAAGGGAAAGAAATCAAAGCATGCCACTACAGAAAATCTTATCACAAAGGAGGACAAGAGAGAAAGGAACAAAGAATCTATCAAAAACAAAAACAAAATAGCAACAATAAACTTACTTTCTCTTTGAAGATTTCTTTTAATTACTCATGAAGTCATTTTCCCTTTCTCTCAGTTCCCTTGGCCTTTTATCCACTCATTCAAAAATATTTGAGAAATGCTAGGCATGGTGGCACATGTCTGTAGTCTGAGCTCTCTGGAGGCTGAGGCAGGAGTGAGACCCTGTCTAAAAATATTCTCAAATACATATATTCAAATTTACTATGTGTCATGTTCACTACCATAAAGCAATAAACAAATAAGGCAAAGCTTTTCTATTTTTATGGTGTTTACATTCTAAACAAGAAAGTAGATATTAAAAACAAAGTTAAATTCATGGCCTCTTAGTGATAAATTTTAAGAAATAAAGAAAACAAATATGGGAAATAAGAAATGCTGGGATGGAGGGCTGGGGATCTATCTCAGCGGCCTAAGCGCCTGCTTGGCAAGCGTGAGGTCATGAGTTCGATCACTGGTGCCAAAAAAGAAATGCTAGGATGGGAATAGGATTGAAATTTTATTATTTATTTATTTATTTTTGAGACAGGTTTCACTAAGCAGTTCAGGCTGCCTGTTTTGGTCACTTTTCTTCGTTGCTGAGACAAACACCTGACACCCAAAGTGAAGCAAAGAAAGGTTTATTTAGCTTACAGTTCTTGGTGGTTGCAGTCCATAACCATCTGGTTCCAAGGCAGGGTGGCATGGCTCTGGGGCAACACTTCAAGGCAGCAGCCAGAGCAAAAGAGAAAAAGCAAAAACAAACCTCTTCTTCTCCCTTATATTGTACTCAGCCTCCCCCCACCTTCAGGGTGGGTGTAACACATGAAATGTCCTTGCCCTCCTTTGCACAGGATGAGGATATTTACAAAGTAAGAACCCTGGCTCCCTGCTGAGTCTCTCAGTTAAACTTCTAAACTGTGCAAGTTGACAAAATGCATCAACCATAGCACTGCCCTTGAACTCACTTCCTAGCCCAGGCTGGCCTTGAACTCACAGTGATCCTCTTACCTCAGCCTCCTGAGTAATGGGATTACGGCAGGCACCACCACGCCAGGCATAGGACTGAAGTTTTAGATACAGCATGGAAAATCCCAGGGAAAAGATTATTTGTGCCTTTCTTATAGCATTTATCACTTCCTATTCTGTGTGTTCTTAGATTTTATTTTCATTATGACTCCTCATTTTCCCCCTCTTCAGCCTGGGTAAGCAATGTTCTACTTTCTGTCTCTGTGAATTTGACTTAAGTACCTCATATAAATGAAACCATACCATATTTATCTTTTGGTACCTAGCTTATCTCATTCAACATAGCTTCAGGATTCATCTTATGCTATAGCATGTATTAGAATTTTCTTCTTTTTTAAGGCTGAGTATCATATATATCATTTTGCTTATTCATCTGTTGATGGATATTTGAGTTGTTTTTATTTTTTGGCCATTAATACTGCTATGTATATAGGTATACAAATATCTGTTTACATTTCTTTTTCAGGACACCTAGAAGTGGAATTTCTGAACCAAATAGTAAACTTCTGTTTAATTTTGTGAGCAACTACTGACATAGGGGAACAATACTCCCAACCTACTAGATGTTCCACATGAGTTTGTGTTCTCTAAAACTGAAGAATGAATTTTAGGAACAACGGAGGTTATGAGCAGGATATATTTATTGAGAGAAAGCTTCTGTCTGAGAGACAGACAGAAGAGGTCTCGAGTGGGTCGCCAAAGACTCTGGCTTTTCTAGGGTCTTTTATTTTTATTTTTTTATTTTGAAAAGAATACAACCAAACAAACCAAAACAAAACAGAGTAAAGTCAATCAAAACAAGGCAATGAACATGGTACATGACTTTCAAACAGGGTAAAAAGCAATTGGTAAGGCTACCATAATGCCTCTTGTCATCTGCAGTATACCTACCCATACCATCAGGGATAAGTAAAATCAAACAAAATACAACAAACTAAAACAGTAGAAACAAAACAAAACATAACAAAGCAAACAAATCAAAACAATGTAAGCAATACAGAATTTCAAGATATTAGCAAAACAGCATTGGCTACCATAATATTTGTTATCTTCAGAATAGTTGCCTACACTTTCAGACATATTACAATCAAACCACACAGAATAGAGTAAAATCAATCAAAACAAATAATGAAAGCCATACAGGGTTTCTAAACAAGATAATTGGACACCCTCAATGGCTGCAATTATATATTTTGTTATCTTTAAAATAGCTTTCCATGCCATCAAGTATAATAAAATCAAACAAATCAGAATAAAATGAAACTAATCAGAACTATGAATACAATCTGAATTTCAAATCATGATAATAGATTAAGAGTGGTCATTTCTTTCCCTTTTTAGATAATTCCTCCCCTTTGACTTTCCCAATATGTATTGTGCATTTTGGATCCCTCTAACACCTTTAGGTTGTTATGCTCTGGAGACAACACAAAATTCACCCTTGTGACTCTGATCCCTTACATCCATGAGCACTATTACCAGTTGCCTCTATCTACCTACAAGAGCCTTGAAGTTATCTTCCTTTATAGCT
>RJWT010024243.1:6054-16638 GCA_004365215.1 Cuniculus paca | reverse complement strand
CTCCAGCCCCCACCGCCAGCCCAGCGAGAGAGCTGCATGGGGTGAAAGCTATGGGGAGGCAGAGGCAGGCAGAAGTCAGGCCAAAGGGAGCCGAGCCACAGGGCTAAGGTGTGGAGGCACAGGGAGAGACCCCACGGCTGGTGGCCCCCGACCTAGTCCTGGCTGCCACCTCTCCCCTGTGCCCAACGAGCCCACATCTCCAGGCCACCCACTTCCCCTGGCAATGTCTAGTATTGGCCTTTTGGGTTCTGCAAGCTCGGAGATGCTGACAGCCGGAAGAATGGGGCCCCTCTTTTGGTTCCCTCTGCCCAGAGGGCTTCCCTTTGCTCCTTTCCCTCATTGGCAGAAGTGACTCGGGGTGTCATGGCTTGGAGGGGCCTCTTCGTGCTGCTGCCCCCTGTGCTGCTGCTGCTCCTGGCCTCAGGTGAGACAGAGGGGCCCAGGCCGAGGGTGGAATGGGGGCAGCGATGTCCAGAGGACCGGCTCTGGGAGCTGCATCTGGTGTGGGCGTCAGCGGTGGATCCCTCTCTGCTTTCCCCAGCACTGGGGGCGGCAACCTGGCCAGGGCTGTGACCGAGGGAAGTCTTGTTACCCAGGTTCCAGGGTGGTGACAGCAGAGGACGTGGAGCTGCAGGCAGTGGTGGGACAGACACTGTCTGTGTGGTGCCCGTACACGCCCCAGGCTGGACCCTATGTGAGAAAAACCTGGTGTCGCCAGACAAACGTGAAGGAGTGTATGAGGGTGGTCACCACCCGCCACCCCCGGGTGGCTGTGAAGGAGCCAAGACACACAATCTGGGATGATCCTGAAGCCGGTTTCCTCGTCATCAACACCACCGACCTGAGGGAGGGTGATGCAGGAGCCTACTGGTGCGGGAACTATGATGCTTCCCAAAACATGGTCTTTATTCTCAGAAACATCACCCTGGTAGTGTCTCCAGGTGAGACTTTCTTGAAGAAATGCCCCCTATCAGAGGGACCCCTGGCCAAAGGCTCCATCACCCCAACCCTGCCAAGCCTTCTGCTTTGATCCAAGGGCAGAGAGAAGCCCTGTCCCAGAGATGGGGTCTCACTTCTGCTCCCCCTGCAAGTCCTGGTCCCAGCTTGGGGGTGGGGGGAGAGACATATTCAAGGCTTAGGGACAGGAGTCTTGCTTTGATTCTCTTTCTTGCTCTGGGACACCCACAGCTCCGATGTGCAGCCTTGAGGCTCAGGTCTCTGAGGGACCTGCTCTGGCCCCTGGACCCCCTTCGGCTTTGGGGAAAGACGTCTTCAAGCCCTTCTGGGGCCTACACAGTCATCTATTCTCTTTTCTCTTTAGTCCCATCCACTGCTTATACATGGACCACTGCCTGGCCCTTCGCAACCACAGGTAGGTCTGGGGTCTCTAGTTGGGGAGCAGAGAGGGATATCCAGGTAACTTGGGGGACCTCAGTGTCAGGGAAGGAGAGACCAGGAAGGTCTGCTCTGGGGTGGGTGTCCCAGGGCCTGGGCTGTGGGAAGTACATCAGGGCATAAGACTCAGGGAGATAGCTGGGCATGGTAGAGCACTCCTGTAATCCCAGCACTTGGGAGGTTGAGGCAGGAGGACCTCTGTGAGTTCAAGGCCAGCCAGGGCTACAAAGTGAGTTCAAGGCCAACCTGAACTGCAGAGTGAAACCTTGTCTCAAAAGCAAACAAACAAACAAACAAACAAACTCAGGGAGATAAATGTGTTCTCTCTGATCCCATCCTGAAGCTGGGGGCCATGTACCCACTTGATGGGCTGGGGGACCCCGGAAGCAAGCCCTCCCTGGCACCTGTGTGCCCGGGCCTACACCTTGCTTCCCACCACTTTGAGGGTCCTTCTCTTCTGGGCCTGGTGCCAGATTTGACCTTAGCAGTTATAAAGATCTCAGGTCCACCCTGATGTGCTTTAAAATTTTGTTGTAATTTTTTTTCTTTCTTTTTATCTATGAATAAAATGGATTTAAAAAAAAAAGATCTCAAGTCCAGCTGAAGTAGATATTTTCCCAGGGAATCCATCCAAATGGCCAATAAATACATGGAATAATACTCAATACAGTAATCATCAGGGAAGGGCAAATTGAAACCATGAGGAGCTCTCACTGCACGCAGTGAGAATGGCTATTGTCAAGAAGTCAGAGGGGAGCAAGGGCTGGGGCATCGGGAGAAAGGGCCCTGCTAGCCCCGCCTGTGGGAACGTGAACTAGCACAGTCATGGTAGAAACTGCCATGGGTTCCTCAATAAGCTAAAAATAGAGCCACCACGTGGTCCAGTCATGTCACCCCTGAGGTGTGTCTGAAGGAAGTGAAATCAGTGTGTTCCAGAGACCCCTGACTCCACATTTACTGCAGCCTGATTTACAATGGCCCAGAGAGAGACAATCTCAGTGTCCACCAACTGATGACCAGTGATGAATGCAGTCCATATACACAGTGGAGTAGCAGCGGCCATAAAAGGGTGAAATCTGTCATTTCCAACACACAAATGGCTCTGGAGGTCATTACATTACCAGAAATAACCCAGAGACCAGGAGTCTCACTCTGACTGTCTTGTTTCAGGACACCCACAGCTCCGGCGTACAGCCCTGAGGCTCAGGTCTCTGAGGGACCAACTCTGGCCCCTTGGGGCCCCTTTGGCTTTGGGGACAGACCTCCTCCCCTTCTGGGGCCTGCACAGTCATCTACTCTCTTTTCTCTTTAGCCCCATCCACTGCTTATACATGGACCATTCCATGGCCCTTCACAACCACAGGTAGGTCTGGGGTCTCCAGTGGAGGAGGAGAGAGGAATGCCCAGGCAACTTGGGGGACCTCAGTGTCAGGGAAGGAGAGACCAGGAAGGTTCTGGGGTGGATGTCCCAGGGCCTGGGCTGTGGGAAGTACATCAGGGCATAAGACAGGGAGAGAAACTATGCTCTCTCTCTCATCCCATCCTGAAGCTGGCCTCATCTCAACATAAGAGTGCAAATCTCCATCTGCTAAATGGGTTCATAGGTAACAAGAATATATTGCATGAAGAAAAAGACAATAGAGCACCCCACCAGGTGCTTACCTCATATTAATCTCCTATCTCAGTGGTATCTCCAAAACATGAAGCACTTAGTTTTGTACAAAACTGGTCTCACAATGTAGAATGAAGTCTTAAACCAAAAAGAGGTGGTTAGGAGAGTTTTATTGGAAATAACAGTAAAAAGCAGAATGGCTCCTGGATTTTCCAGGAGGTGTCCCATGTGGGTGGCTATGTGGACCCCACATTCAGAACCACTTACAGGTAAACAGAGCACAGGAATCGCCCAAGTGTTTAGTGACGACCGCCTCTCGTAGGTGGCTCAAATGACCCACTGGAACTCAAGCTCTCTGAGCTAATTCCTCAGCTACATGTAGGGCTTAAAGGAAACTGTGATGGTAGAGAAAAACTGGTTATTCTGCTTTTAAAGTCCTAGAAATTCAAGAGCTTAGAAGGGAGGGGCTGCATTCCATGTGGTCCAAGGGAGTTTGTTCTTGGTCTAAAGTCCTAGCTCACTATCGATTCTTATTTTAATTCTTATTAATATGGTTGATCACCTAACTCTATCTCGGGCCCTTTCCTTAGCTAGCTGTCTTATTCAAGAGCTAGCTAAAGTATTTTTGACATTTGGAACATTATACAATGTATACATGTACTGAAACCTCCTATGTGCCCCATATATATGAATATATATATATATATATATATATATATATATATTTTTTTTTTTTGGCGGAACTAGGGGTTGAACTTGCGACCTCAAGCTTGCCAGGCAGGTGCTTAAGCCATTGAGCTAAATCCCTGGCCCAATATGTATAACTTTTAAGCACTAGTTCAAAAGATGAAAGAAAGAAAGAGAGAAAATGAAAGAAAGAAACCTTAGGCCCAGTTACCCTAAGCCCTGGTCTGAGACCTCAGGGAGCTGGTTCTATCCTTTTTCCACTTCCTTGTGGTCCTGGGAATCCAGTCTCATGCTCTGTTCTGACTCTCTGAACAACCTGTCTTCTCTGTGTTCTCCTAGCTCCGGTTACTTCTCCAGAGGGGAACTCTGGCCTTTCCTTCAGTGGATCTGAGCACAGGTAAGACAGGGTTTTCTCCTGGAAGGAAGATCCAGGGAAGGGGTGGCTGGAGAGTTCACAGAGCATCTTTTGAATCAGGGAAGGGATTTGTTATGATTTGTGTCTAGATATGTGTCCCCCCGCCCAGCCTCATGAAGTTGTGGGGGTCAGGTTTTCTGAGGTGACTGAATCTAGAGTTTGTGATTGATTCATGGTCCAATGCTGGGCTTAAGGGTGTGAGTACCATACTGGCTCTAGGGCAGGTAGCCTGCATACAATACAAGGGACAGAAAGAGAATGGTCCCTCTCTTGTTGCTTTTGCTGTCTTTCACCTCCATGAACCAACCTCTGCCATGTTCCACCCTACCTTGCAGCCAGCTGGCTGTGGACTGAAACCTCTACAAACTATGAGCTAAATAGACCTTTTTCCCTTTAACTTTAGGCATGGCGTATTTTGTCTCAGCAATGAGATAAGTACCTGAGACAGGACTCAAGCATTGTTTGAAGGATAGCTGGGTATGGGGTATAGCAGAGGATTTCTCATGGCCCACTCAAAGTTGGGTAGAGAGGAGGAAGATTCAGTTCATCAATGTTGGAGGAACTATAGAAAGACAGTTAAACATGGGTATCTGGAAGAAGATAGAATGGAACCTGAAAAATATGGAGGCACTGGAGGCTAAGCAGGGCTGTTGGGTGGTGAGTGTGGAGAGTGACTACATCCTAGGGCAGACAGTGGAGTAGATTTTTAACTTCTGCTCTTGACACTTGGAGTCAAGGGTACTGAGGCCATCGTGGCCTTCTCTTTATGGAAAAACATGTGCAGTGGCCTAGGCTCATGAGATCTGGGGACCACAAGGCACAGGTAAGGCAGCAAGGGTTTGAGGGAAATAGATGGCCAGCCTCTTGGAAGACCTCTCTAGCCTGCCCAGCTCAATAAGCCCAACTCTGGACTAAGGAGCACCTCCCAGTGACTTTAAAGGCAGAGCTCTAACCAAGAGTCTAAAAAGGTAGCAAATGAGTTTACCTGGAGTCTAGTGGTCTGGGGAGGAACCCCTGACCTAAAATTTGCCAGGCCAAAGGATTTATCTTCCAGTTCTTCACCACCAGGCCAGAATAATCTGACCTCTTAAGCCCAAATAACCTGGCAGTTTAGAAGAAGTACTATATAAGAAGAATGACCACACACCCAACACTGGAAACCACCGAAAGGACAGATATGGGAACCAACGGTAAAATGATTCTTACTTAGTCAATATAATTGGTTAGGCTAAAGGGGTGAATGAACTAGGAATCAAGAGCAAGAATCATTAAAAAGATCTAAATGCAACCAGGCATGGTGGCTCACACCTGTAATCCCAGCACTCAGGAGGCTGAGACAGGCGAATCGTTGTGAGTTCAAGACCAGCCTGGGCTACAAAGTGAGCTCAAGGCCAGCCTGAATGGCATAGTGAGACCCTGTCTCAAAAATACAAGGGCCAGGAATCTAGCTCAGTGGCCTAAGCGCCTGCCTGGCAAGCACGAGGTTGTGAGTTCAATCCCCGGTGCCGCAAAAAAATAAAAAATAAAAAAATAAATAAAAAATAAATAAATAAAAATAAAAAGATCTAAATGGTAACATTGGTTTTAAACAGTGTTCTAGACCACAATATATGTGTTAAATAAAAAATAGGTGTGGCTGGAGAGTGAGCCAGGATAAAATTTGAGGAATTTACAGAAAGTTTCTGGAAAAAGATGAGAAGAGTTAAAATAAGTCAAGAGGAAAGTAAGAGACATGAAGGAAAAAATAGATGCACTAATGTATGGGTATTAAGAATCCTTGTGGCTGAGAGAAGATGGAAAGGAATATTTGAAGAGACAGAATGGTTAAGTCCTTGTCTTACGAGAGGCAATATATAGATATTGTTAAGTTTCAGTCAGTAATTGGAGATAATCAGGGTGGTTATGGGCCTTCAGGTGACTAAATAGATGTGTATTCTTTAAATTAAATTCAATTAGCAAAATGAAACTATCTAAGGGAAAGTAGGAAAATAATTTTAAAAAATAAAGCACGATAAATGGAAACAGTGAAATAAGAAGGCAGAAGTAAGCCCTAATACAAATATAAGTGGGTTAAACTCATCAAGTAAGGACAGAGATTCTCAGAGCCTTGAGTTTTTAAAAATCCTAACAATATATTGCTTATAAGAGAAACTTAGAACTGGGCATGGTGGTGCATACCTGTAATCCCAGCACTCGAGAGGCTGAGGCAGGAGGATTAATGTGAGTTTGAGGGCAGCCTGGGTACATAACAAGATCTTATCTCAAAAAACGAAACAAAACAAAACAAAACAACAACAAAAAGTAGACCAAGCAACCCTATCGGCAATGTAACATAACTATAGTTGGAGAGTTCTGTTCCTCTTAGAAGATGGAGGACCAGTAAGATTAAGAATAAACAGAAGAACCTAAGTTCTAAACCAAGTATTAATAAATAATAATAAATTCCAAGTATTGTGCCATTTACATAATATTGACAAGTATGCACCTTATGATACCTATTTATAGGAATACATTATAAATCACCTTTCTTAATATTTTCAAATATTCAAAATATGCATGTACATGTTTAAGAATGTTTTTAACTGTATAAATATAAATACTTAATAAATGTATTATGAATAAACTGTATATACACATATATATAAACACATATCAAACACTCTGCAGGGCCAGGGATATAGCTCAGCAGTATAAGCACCTGCCTGGCCAAGTGCAAGGTCCTGAGTTTGATTCCCAGTACAAAAAACAAAACAAAACAAAACACTCGGCATAAAGACAGATAATGTACATTCTTCAAATGCACAGAGAATATGTATAGGAGCACACCTTATATGAGGACATAAAAGAAACTTTAATAATTCCAAAGAATTAATGTAATACAGAATATATTTTCAAATATAATGCAACAAAATTAAGAATAAATGAGAGAAGCAAAGCTAAAACAACACACTTTGAAACTAAGTAATATTTGTTAATATATTTTCACATAAATTATTAAATGTAAAATAAAATATATTATGATAATAGAAAAATCATGGGGTATAACTAGCAGTTAGAAGGAAAACAATAGCTTTAATTAAATTTGTTAGAAAACATAAAAGGTTAAAAATTAATTCAAAAAGATGGAAAATGAGCACAGAATGAGCCCAAAGGTATATAAACAATATATAAAGATATTATAAGTCTCAAAATACCAAAACCTTTCTATGAAAAGGCTAAGACTGAAATAAATTAAACGAATGAAGAGGGTAGAAATAAAGGAAATCCATAAACGGTTCTTTGCAAAGTTTAACAAAATAGACACGTTTCTGTTGCAACCAAAATGAAAGATTTAAGTGAATAAACTGAAGAGCAGAGTCTTGTCTGAAATCCTACAAGTGGACAAATTCCTTGAAATATAAAATACCGTCTATTGTGTCTCCTCACGGTAGCCCAACCCATGCTGTAGGGTATATTTACTTTTATTTTTGTCTCCCTTTTTCCTAGTTTTACCTGGCCCAAACTCACTCTGCAGAGCCTATTTTTTCCTATCTTTAATAAATGTGAAACTTTGCCACCATTAAAATATGTCTGTATCTATATATCTCCAAAATTTAGAAAGTAATAGATTCAAATAGATTGATAATTATGAAATCTTTTTTTTTTTTTTTTGCAGCACCGGGGATTGAACTCATGACCTCACACTTGCCAGGCAGGTGCTTAGTCCACTTAGATCCCTGGCCCTGATAATTATGAAATCTTACAAACACATCTTCATAGAAAACTTGAGACTCAGGTAGTTTTATGGATCTCACCAAACATTTAAGAGTCAAAAGCTTTATTTATGTTTTATGCAGCATTTTACACAAAATAGAAAAGAAGGGAAAGCTGTTTTCTTAGTTAGTTTTCTTGTTGCTGAGACAAAATGCCCAACCCCCAAAGTTAAAGGAGGAAAGGTTTATTTGGCTCACAGTTTGTAGGGGTTTCAGCTCATAGATAGCGGGCTCCAGGGGTGGCATGGCAGAGGAGAGACAGTGCACGGCAGGCAGAAGGCAACAAGCGATGGCAGCAGCCCTCTTTCTGTCCCTTATATTTTATCCAGGCTACATGCTTTTGGGGTGGGTAGCACTCACACCCAGAGTGGGGCACCCATTATTTACACCCAGAACTATGCCAAACCAATCAGTGGGCTAATTAAGTAATTACACAAACTTCATTTCAGCATCGCACACTTAATCCCAAGACCCCACATTCTAGATCCAGCCACCTCTGAAAAGCCCCACCTATGACCACATGAGGCTTTGCGGGGACATCTAGACACAAGCCATAACAGTTATCAGTGCATTTGGAGAGGCCGGTGCCTCAAAACTGGCCACAGATTAACACAGGAAAATTAAATTACAGGCTCATGAGGGCGTAGAGTCAAAAGCAAAATGAATACCAGCTGACCAAGTGCAAAGTGTACTAGAAAAGAGTGAGTTATGATCAGCGTGATCAGAAGGGGCATATCTCAGGACTGAAAGGGTCATTCAGCCATAGAAAACCGACCAGTGCAAATGGAGTAATCTAATAAGTAATAAAAATGTACAGGAAAAATTCAACTGCTGTAGAAAATGCGTTTGGAAAGCTTCAATACATCTATATTGTAAGGGAAAGTCTTAATAAAATAGAAATAGGAAAATAAAATTTGGTAAAGATCGTATGCCAATGACTCCAATAAATTATTACTGAGTGGGAAAAGTATAAACAGAAATTAAGGATTCTTACAGCTACCACTAATGCTTAGTATAGCGTTAGAGGTCCTGGCCAATGCTAGAAGAAAGTAGGTACAGGCAGAGAAGATAAGACAAGAAAAGTAAAAATGAACATAATTTACAGATGGAAAGATCATCTATATTTAAAAAAAGCAGAATCAATGACTATTAGATCTCATGAAAGAGTTTAGCAAGGCTGACAGAGACATCAACTGGCAAATTGTTTTTTAAAATGGGCATGGTGGTTCATACCTGTAATACTAGCTACTCTGGAGGCTGAGGCAGGAGGATTGTGAGTTCAAGGCCAACTTGGACAACATAGTGGGACCCCATCTCCCTATTCCTTCAAAACAAATTACCTGACCCAAAGTAATTTTCTACTTATGAATAATCACTTAGCAAAATCTAAATAAAATAAAATTCCTTTCCTTTCAGAAACAAAATCAATAGTTTATAGAAAAAATTAATTTAAGGGCTGGGGATTTAGTTCAGCGGTGTAAGCGCCTGCCTGGCAAGCATGAGGTCATGAGTTTGATCCCTGGTGCTGCTAAAAAAAGAGAGAGAGAGAGAATTAATTTAACCAAGATCTCTTTGTAAAAAAAAATAATCTTGAAATGCTAATGAATGACACAGGTAATCTGAATAAATAGAAATAATCAGTGATCTTGGATGAGACAATAATATTATAAAGATTTCAATTTCCCCTAAGTCAAAGTCTCTAGGTATAATCCCAATCACAAAATTGAGTCCAATTTTAAAAAATAATTTGATAAGTTTACTCTGCAATTATATGGAAACAGAAAGATGCATGAGTAGCTACCACGAAAAAGTAAAAATAAAAGCAAGGACCTGTCCTACTATCAAGTAATACAGCCGATAACAGTGTGGGCTGTGTAAGAACGAATGAGTGTACCTGTGGGTCCAGTACATCAGTCCAGGTATGGGGATGTGCCTTATCATAAGACAACCTCAGAGAATCAGTGGGGTAAAGGACCCATTATGTGTTTTCTTATTTTATTTTTGGGGGGGCCCATTATTTGGAAGACATTCTTGAGATAACAGGCACATATTTTTAAAAATGAAAAATGAATCAAAAAATTGGAACCCTGTCTAATTACATAGAAAGATGGACTCCAACTAGATTCAGGTGTTGTGTATATGTCTGTGGAAAGTAAAATTAAGTCATTCAAAAAAAAATACTGCAAAAGATCTATGTCCCTATTTCCTATCATCTTTTATTTTGTTCTTTTATTTATACCTTGAGTTTCTCAGATAAGAGAAACTGTGCAATATTAAGCTTGTGTGTCTGACTTATTTCATGTAACCTTATGGTATCAACGTACTAATACAAAATGAAAACTGAAAAAAAAAAATACAACAACCACAACAAAAATATTGCAGATGAATATCTGGTGGCCTAGGAGTGAGGAAGGACTTCTTACAAAGAACTTTAAAAACACAAACCACAGGGATAAAAACAATCAAATCAAATCAATGACATCAAGAATAAGAAATCTGATTCAAGCCGGGCGTGGTGGCTCGCGCCTGTAATCCCAGCACTCGGGAGGCTGAGACAGGAGGATCGTTGTGAGTTCGAGACCAGCCTGGGCTACAAAGTGAGCTCAAGGACAGTCTGAATGGCATAGTGAGACCCTGTCTCAAAAAGACAATGGGTGAGGATTTAGCTCAGTGGCCTAAGTGCCTGCCTGGCAAGCGCAAGGTCATGAGTTCAATCCCTGGTG
>RJWT010024242.1:0-16578 GCA_004365215.1 Cuniculus paca | reverse complement strand
TTTGAATCTAGTCCTCTCCTCTCAGCACTTGGGCTCAAGGGTCTCCTTGGTTGATTTTATTGCTTCCTTCCCTTTTGTGTTTAAGTGCAAAAAAGGAATTTCATAAAACTGCTTACTTTCTCATACACTGAAATTGATATAAATAGAGTTGTATCATTAATTTAAATAATTACAAAGAATAAAATTTCTCACTTATTGTCACTGTTAACACTTTTTTGTATGGTGTAATGAATAAGTGAAATAAAACTTGACATTTTGATCATTTTCAGATATATAGTTTGATGGAATTAAATATATTCACCATGTTGTGTGAGTACCACCAATACCCACCTCCAGAGCAAATAACTTTGCTATTTAATCTTGGTATTCCATCACCTTTTGGTTTTGAGCTTGGTCACATGATTTGTTTTGGCTAACAGAATATGTGCAAAGTTGATTATTTGCTGTCCCAGGACTAGAACTTTAACAGGTATTACACATTTTTTGCCTTTTTGATCTTTGCCATTTGCATGAATAAAACACTCTCAGAAGGAATGGAGATGTGTGAAGCAGACTCATACCTTGCTTTTGGTTTACAATTACTCAGCCAAGCCCAGACTGAATTAGCAGAATTTCTACTGCTGCCCTGATGAATGGTAAAAATAAATACTGTTGTAAGGAGACTCTTTTTTGGGTATTTTTTATGTGGCAATAAATAACCTACATAGGCTAGACTTGTTTTATGGTAGCATAGAAGTGGAAAATAATAAAGATCATGGTCTTCTTGCAACCCTTTCTATTCTTCAGACATGACATGTGTTATTCTACTTTTCTGGTTTTTGTCTTCAATCTTTCTAGCACTTGGTCAATACGTTTTAGAGATCATTCCAGGCTTTCTTCATTTCTCAGTCTACTCATTCTCACCTACTCACATGGTTAGTGATCTATCTGTGCAAAATGACAGTCAAATATACAGTGGGAAAGTTATTTCACCATTAAATGTCATGTTATATGTGAGTTTGTGTAGTTGTCGCTTATTAGTTAAGGCAATTCCATTTAGTCTTATTTGTTTTCTCTGGTGACATGTCCTTATGTTTTTTTTTAAATATATCTTTTATTTTGTTGCTATGGAACAATGCAGTGATTACTTTTGGTATTTTAAACCAACCTTGCACTCATTCACAGAACAAGCTCTGCTTTGTTATGTCCTATTTTTTTTAACTGGATTCTTTTATTCTTTTTTGCTAACATGTGAAAATGTTTTGCAGAAAGAATAGCTGCATCTCTTCTCTAAAGGCTGAAAAACACACAAATGATGGCAACTGATTTTAGTTTCATCTTGGAGAAAGTTTCTTTTTCTAAACTCATTTCTTTGAACTTGATGCAAGAGATTAGGGCACAGCAAAATGGTTGAGGGAGCAGTGTGACCTGTAAATCATGGGGATCTGGGGCAAACCTACTACAGTTCCCATCCCTGCATCTGATAGCAATCACAGAATGCTATCTGCATTCTTGTGGCACAAGATAAAGCTGTATTTTCTAGGATGGCCTACATCTGACACCAGAATGAAGATATAAAATATGGCAGCCACTGAGGTTGTGGCCACTGTAAGTACTTTCCCTCTGCATGTCATATTTTTTTTCTTTCTTTTCCTATATTAGTTTTCCCATGTTTGCTCTGCAAAACTTACTTCTTTTCTGACTTTTATTATCTTTAATGAACATAAAATGCTTTTCATTTGTGTTATGGTTTGTGTCTAGGTGGCCCCCCAAGCCTCTTGCAGTCATGGAGGCATCTGAATCTAGCATTTGTGATTGGTTTGTTGTCTAGCGCTGGGATTGGTGGTGTGAGTGCTACACCCACTGAGGGGTGGAGTTGGAATACAATATAAGGGAGAGAAGCCCGAGTGTTTTTTTCTCTTTGCCCTTTTGCTCTTGTTGCTAGTGGCCACCACAAACAGTTGCCCCTCAGCCACCATCACCCTGCCTTAGAGCCAGCTGAGTATGGACTGAAACCTCCAAAAACTGTAAGATAAATAAACCTTTCCTTCCTTCATGTTGGGCATCAGGTATTTTGTCTCAACAATGAAAGAAAAGTAACTGAGACAACTTGTCTGGTCCAATTCTTTGAACAGAGCTTGAAAAGCTTCCCTGGGAAGAATCCACAGCATCCCAGTACCCCATTATCAAACTGACATAGGGTTACTCAAATTTTCTGTGCTTTCTTACACCAGGTAGATCTCTTATTTTTCTTTTACAAGGTATACTACTTTAAATATATCCATTTCATCAAATTTATAAAGTTGACTTTCTTTTTTTTATAAAGTTGATTTTCATACATTTGTTCAAAGTATTTTATCATTTTCTTGCATGTGGATCTATAGAGATATTACTTTTTTACTCTTGAGATAACTTTTATTTTTCTCTTTCCTTTTATCAGTTTCACTAAGTTTTGTAACTTCTTTCTTACTTGGAAATAACATTTTAATACCTGTTGATTATTCTCTGCTGTAAATCTATATTCTATTTCACTGGTACCTGTTGTGATAAGGTTTTCTTTTTTCTAGTTTCTTTATCTTTATTTTGCTATTTTTTCCTGGCATGTAGATATAATGTTTATTTATAAATTTTCTTGTGATGTCTGTAAAAATATGAAATATGGTGAAAAATTGGAGAATGCTTAAGTTTAAAAAATTATTACAGTAAAATACAATGTCATTAACAATTCCCCCTCCCCATACACACACATGCACATGTTACTTACCCTCCCTAGCTTTGAATACACTTATCTTATTGTTCTTGTCACTTGCTGAAGCCATTAAGGAAGTCTTCTTTCATGAATATATTTGGTTGCCTTGTTGTGGTTGCATCTACGTCCAGAATCTATTCAAAACATTTATTTACCTTTTATGATCACTTTGACATTGGAGAAAGCCAGAAGTCCCTCAGTGCCAGATTTGGGGAATAAGGTAAATGGTGGCATAGTTTAACAATTTTATGAGCTTACCTTTCTATTGAGTGTCACTTAGCAGCAGCATTCACATTTTTTTAAAAAATCACAACTTATAAGGACAGTCATGAAAGAGCACTCTAAAAGCTGTTTCAGAAAGTGGTAAAAATAATGGGATAAGTTTGAAGGAAAGAGGAATATTTTTTAGGGTCATTAAAAGCAATGCACTTTTTACTTTTATAGTTGTTATAAAAATTTAAACATTCACTATATAGTTCTATCACACCTTGAATGTTTTCTTGTGTCCTTTTTTCCCCTGGTTGTTGTAAAATAAACTTTCTTGTCATTATTCACTAACTTCTTGTCCAGAAAGCTAAGCTGTCTTTCTTTTAATAACCTGTTCTTGCCCATTGAATGACACCATTCACCAACTTGTAAAAATCCAGGTACAGGTAAGTATTCTTGAAAGTCTCTGCTTTCTCCTTTCCCAGATCCTAGAGCACATTACCATGGGTCATAGTTCTCCCCTTCTAAATATACCATGAATCTTTTCATTTCCTTCTAGTTTTTCTCCTAAAATGTCTCAAATCTCAATAGATTTGAACATTTAAACCCAGGTCTAGGAGAATGTCTGGGCTTCTATGTAATCACGACTATTGAAATAAGTTGGAATGTATTTCCTCCACTTTTATACTTTTTAGGTGCAATCTAATATATCACAGTGATTTTTTTCTAATATAAAATAATGACCCTTCCATAGCTTCTAATATCTCAGACTATTAAAACAGCAACAAAGACCAAAATATTCCAGCCATTTAAGCCATGATGATCCTTCATGACTCTTAATTTTCCTGCTTTTCCAATCTCTTCTTTTGCTCTGCATACACTAGCTATATGTGCCTCAAATCAAGTACCTTTTCTGTCTTCCAAATGCCATCATTTTCTTTCCTAAATCTATTCACGCCTATGAGCCTCCTCCTGCATTAGTGTGTCCCTTTCATTACACTTCCTAAAATCTCAGTTCCAGCTCACTTCTTAAACCAAGCTATATTTGACTTTCTAGACCTAGAGCAGGTACCCCCATTATATGACCCCCTCTGTTTTTTTTCTACATAAAACTTCTCCAAGTTATGAACACTGACTTGATAATGATTTGTCATTTCTAGAAGTTTCTTTTTTTTTTTTTCCGGCACCGGGGATTGAACTCACGACCTTGGGTTTGCCAGGCAGGCGCTTAGACCGCTGAGCTAGATCCCCAGCCCTGTTTTTGAGACAGGGTCTCACTATGCCGTTCAGGCTGGCCTTGAGCTCACTTTGTAGCCCAGGCTGGTCTCGAACTCACAATGATCCGCCTGTCTCAGCCTCCCGAGTGCTGGGATTAAAGGCGTGAGCCACCACGCCCGGCTGAAGTTTCATTTCATAAAGGAAGTAATCATGTTTTAATTTTTACCCACTCTATTCCTCGTTTGCAAACAAAAATTTGAATATAGTGATACCCAAAACATATCAAAGCCTTGCGATTAATAGGGCCTTCAGTAGCTCACTTGATGTATTAGACAAAGTTTATTAAAGAGGGATGATTAATGAGAGATCTCTATATAATGATCATATAATTAAAGTGATTTGAATTACAAGAGATTTAAGAGGAGGCATTCTTCAATGTCTTCTGTACATTATAATTGTGTTATAAGTATAACTAACAACTGAATAAATAATAACATATAATTATAATGAAAATGTTACCCACAAATTAACATTCGTTGAGTATTCAGAGTATTTCTGGTACACTACATGTGTCATTTCATTTACTCTATCAGCCTCACAATCTACTGCCCCCATTTCATAATGAAAATAATTGAGACACAGGGTAACTTTCCTAGCTATATAACTCTCAGGTAGTAATGGTAGAACTAAGATTTTAATTCAGGATGTCCTGCCTATTAGTCACTATGCTATGTGCTTCATGCCTTTGAAACATTTTTCTCCTTAGTATCACAAGTAGGGGATAAAACATTGCACTCCTGTGCAGTGTCCAAATGGTTTCCAAAAGTGGTAGTTTCATAGCCTGCTTACCTTAACAATCAGAATATTAAAAACAACAAACTTTTTTCCAATGATTAAAAAAAGGCATAATCTAAAATTCTTATTGATTTTCCTTGGCTCACATGTCCACTTGAGAAACAATGTTTATGGTAATCAAGTAGACTGATTAGAAATGTGTAGATTACATGTTCATCACTATAATCAGAGATGAGATCAATTTATGCCCCCAAACTCCAGACTTAGAAAGATGGAGGAGCATTTCTCAGAGGAAAATCAAAACATTGTTTTAGAATAAGGGTGAATAAGAAATGATCAGATGAAAACTTCGTAAAACTGCAGATATTCATTAGAAGAAATTAGAGAAGAGTTTTACTTAAATCCAAGTTTAATGACAATAATATTTATAAGGTTAGAATTTGTAGACATAGAAGAAAGTGAAAGTAATTGTCTCACAAAGCAGTTTAATTTGTGACAATCATTGCTTTGGGAACTAAAATAGTTTTCAATGAATATCTTCACTGAATGCCAAAAGTCTTTTTCTTAAAATTAGACAAGATGCATGGAAGCTTAACCAAGAACTTATTTTGCAATATTCTAAGTCAAAAGAATGGTTACCATTATAATGGTACTATGTATTATAATAATAATTATTATAATTATATATTATTATATAATATTATCATATATATTATATATAGTTATACATTATTATTATAATTATTATTATAATTATAAGACATAGTACAAAACCCACATTCCACTGAAATTTTTACCCTGTAACTAAAGTGTATATAAATGCCTAAATATAACACATCATCACGTTAGAAAATAAAAAGTTTAAAACGTGGCTTAGTGTTTTGACTACCCAGTAATTAGTACAATTTGTTATTAAAAGTAATTTTCACATGAGATACTTGATGTGTAGACACTTTATTGGTACTTCTACAGAAATTTCATTACGTGTTTCTGGTATCCTGATAATTCTGTTTGGAACATGACTCGTGATTATCCCATATATTTAAAAATTATGATGCACTTTGAGGATAAAACTTTACTTTTTCTGAATATGAACACTTGTTAAAAATGTTTTTTAGGAAGGATATTTACCTTTGAAATATTTCAGTATAGGAAAACCGAGCGGCATTTTGCTAACAAAATGTTAACTGGAAAGATTTCTGCAGGGTGTTTACAGTGTGCTTGTCTTAAAACATTGAGAGTAGTTTTTTGTATGAAAGGAAATGACAGAGTAGAAAGAAGTTGGATAAATAATTGGTTATATACTATTTGAGGCTTGAAACAATGCCTGGTAAAAATAATAACAACAAAATAAATGTACTCAGTAAAGTTTCAAAGTAAATAAAAAATGAAGGATCATTTCATGTTTTTTAAAACTTTCCTGCATAATGGGTAGTATGTTAAAAACAAGACTTGCCTGAGACACAATGTTACAGTGAACAATTTTAAGCATTCAGGGGGAAAATCCTATGATGTTTAAAAATGCATCCTGTTGTGGTAAAAGTTAGTAAAGAAGTGTTAGCAAAAACTACTTGAAAAACTTTCTGAAATTATGTGCATTTGCAGTTCTGCAGTCTTTAAATGAGGAAAGGTGTGCATAGCCTAGCAACCTGTCAGAAGGTAGCTGTGAAAACAAAGTGAAATGTGCAGTTCGGAACTCGTAGCAGAGTAGAGGAAGAAAAGCAACACTTTAAACTATGTTTGACAATAAAATAAATAATTTTTAATGATGTGTTTTATTTCATCTCAAATGTCTCTCACCAAGAAAAGAACAAACACTCCAAAGGACTAAACAGAAAACATGAAAGAGAAGTTACTTTATTAGTGCGCAGTGAGGAAAAATTGCTTTCTCTAAATTTTCAGAGATTCAAGGAAGAAGTTTATGTGGGGGTAATGATGGGATGGTCTAGGTACTATTTTGTGTCCTCTTCACTGTGAACATTAGATAATACCTTGAACAATGTCTTGAATTTTAAACTAGATTAGAATTGGAGAAACTATCGTACCTTTATTTATTTCTATCAGCTTCACCCTGTCTTGTTTATGTTAGAATGAACTGAGGAACAGACACCATATATGAGCCTACTAAGAAACGAAATTATAATCTACATGTATGTTTTGAAGATTCTATCCTTGCTATTTTACATTTAGGGTATTTGTTTTTTCTATATCTATGGAAGACAGAAGGAGGCTTTGCTGAAAACTGAGTCCGTAGGTACTATACTTGGATAATGACAAATCTCTAAAGAGATTTTTGCTTCTCTTTTTTTTATTTTTTATTTTTTTTTTGCGGCACCGGGGATTGAACTCACGACCTTGTGCGTGCCGGGCAGGCGCTTAGGCCCCTGAGCTAGATCCCCAGCCCTGTTTTTGAGACAGGGTCTCACTATGCCGTTCAGGCTGGCCTTGAGCTCACTTTGTAGCCCAGGCTGGTCTCGAACTCACAATGATCCGCCTGTCTCAGCCTCCCGAGTGCTGGGATTACAGGTGTGAGCCACCACGCACGGCTCTTCTTCTCTTTTTAAATAATCAAAAGTGACAATCAAATGCTGTACATGCTGTAAATGCCCTTTTATTTTTTCTTACTCAGAGAGATTTTACGAAGTTGTTCTGGCATAGGGAACTCTTTCTGGACTTACAAACTACTTGGTTCGTGGACTAAATTTATTTTTCATCCATAAATTTAAGACTATCCAGTAGTCTGTGGACATCTCCCCATACCTCAGTCTTGGCTCTCAAAATGCTCATTTCCTAATTCTTTAAAGCATCATTTTGAGGGACCCCAGTAAGTAAAATTCATAGGTTCAATGTATTTGCCAAATTTACTGAAAATTCCTTTATTTTTCTTTGTGATAGTAGCCAGACAAAAATGTTTCATTTATTTTATGTATTTGACTTCACATGCCACTGGTTTTAAAGCCAAATTTCTACCGTATTAGGACAACCATAACAAACTTCTTTCTTTACTTAATGAGTAAAATAATTTGGGAATTTTTGAAATTCTGGAGTTGTCTATGATGTCTGTGGTTTATCAGAATCTATCTCTTCTTTGTACCCTCTACTTCTTTGCCATTTGGTTCCCTTCTTAACTTCTGAACTACTGCCACTCTTAATGATGTTGCTACTTCCAAACCCAAATTTCTGAACCTAAGATCTGCAATTTGAATGTCTTAATTCTCCACTAGTGACCATAATATACACATCAAATGAAACAAATAGTATAGAAAAACTGGTGGTGAATAGTCTTCTAGAAGGTGGTTCCCTTAACAAACTGTTAAGAGTAGAGATTTTAAATAAAAAAAAGAGCACTTTAGGCCAATGGATCATAGATTGCCTTCTTCTATGATTTAACACCACATGTTTCTTCACATAAATTTATATAAATTGACTTCAATTTTCTGAAGAAACAGGTCAAATCAGTAAGCAGTAATACTAACTTTCTAATAAATGTAAGATCAGAGAGAGAAAGGGGAGATATAAGAGAAATTTAACAACTATTTTTTACTAAGTAATGTTTATTTTTTTGGTAGAGGAATAACACATAGTGATGCAAAAATATTTTTGTATGGGAAAGGAATGTAGTCTTCTTTAAAATAAATACAAACTTCTCAAATACTTTGGGTAATGTTTTTACTTGTGCAGCTCAAATAAAATAACATTGGAGTTACAGATATATTTAATTTGAAGAAGATGAATGGGACTTTTATTTAGAAGTTTTTTTTCAGTAATCCATAATGAAAGTATTCCATTTCCTAAGGTTGTTTTATTCCTTCATCTCACCAAAAGACAAAATTCTTATTTAGGCTTTTCAGATATCCTGGTAGGAGATTTAAGTCTTTATCTGAGCAAGTCAATACTTTCTTTTGAACATCTTGCTGATAAGTCTTTTTTATGAGACACACGATTAGTTCTGAATTTGAACAAAAAGATTCATCCAACCCTTCTGTGAGCTTCTTTCATTTGAAACTCTGAAATTTTATGTGAGGTAAGCCTTTTTGTCTTTTTCTAGTTGGCCTTACGTAACTTTTATAGATTTCTTTCCTATTACAGCCAAAACCTAAGTTTTACTATTCTGATTTAACTTGTATCCACTCACTTATGGAATTTTTATAAACATTGCAATTCAAATTAATTGTTGATTCTTTAATATAAAAATACTAAGTTGCTTTTTGGTAAGTTAAATGAAATTTGAACTTAAATTAGATAAACATTGTCATACACAAAAATAAAATCTACTATCTTAGTTAAATAGTTTTAATTAAATTTAACTTTTAATTGTTAATAGTAAGGTATTTTACTTTGACACCATGTGATAGTAAGGTATTTAACTTTTACACCATGTGATAAGATTCATCTAAAATATTTCTTTTTAGGATATGACATAAACTTATTATTTCACAAATAAAATATAAGATATGATGTACATATTATACCTATACAACTTCATTCATTTCTCAAAAAAGCTGATATTCCTTCTAGTTCTACTCACATCACTTTTTTCAACTGTAATCCCCTCAAATTTGAGCACTTTATGGGAGCCAATATAATATTTGGTCACATTTTTCTATACAGTAGAATCATGGTGCTTTTCAAGCTCTGTTCTCACCAAACTTTCTTGTATTTTATGTTTGTCTATAAGTTTGGGAAATTTAAATTTGATATTGTTGCAGTATTTTGCCCAATCTTTCTTTTTTCAATTCATTATAAATAAACCTGAGCCAAATATTTCCTAGAAAATCTGAGAAAAGTCTTTTTGACTATTGTCTAAAGTTAGTGAAAACAACTAATTAATTAAGATATTCTGTAGAAGTAAAAGACACTTAGTATAATCTAGTGGTGGCAAACCAATGGCACGTATGCTGCAGCAGGCTGTCTGTTGTCACCAAAAGCTCTCAAAGGTTTGCCATCACTGAATCATACATCATAAAACAGGAAAAAAGATATTAATCTTTCATATACAGAAGGCTAAAAGTTAAAGATCAAAGGCGACTTATTTCTGTTTAATATATTAACAAAGGAACCTTTTAGAAAACAGTTTTAATTTTTGTGTGTGCTATTAAAGTTTATTTTGTTGTCAAGAAGTCTTAGATCTTGCCACCGTGAGAGAATTCTCTCTTCCATGACTGATGCATAAAAGTTATTGACAATTTTCTTTCATATTATTTAAAAGATACCTTCTAATGGAAGAAAACCAGTTCATTGGCTATTTTGAAATTACATTGCTTAATGATTTTTGTATTTTAGAAAGTATTTATAATCACAGAAACATTATAGGAAATTTTATTATTCTACTTTTATTATTCTCCAGTTCTCCCTGTTATTAGAATATTGCATTCATATAGCACATAGGTCACAATTAATTAATATTAATATATATTTGAAGCATTAATTTTGTAAGATTCTACTTTATTCATGGTTCCTTACTTTTATTTATTTATTTTTTACCTAATATTTGCTTGTTTTGGTGTATGTCTTGGTTACTTTTCTTTTGTTGCTGAGATAAAATACCTGACACCCAAAATTAGGGAAGGAGAGGTTTATTTTTTACAGTTATGGAGGTTTTAGTCCATACTCAGTTGGTTCCAAGGCAGGGTGGCGTGGCTGAGGGCAGCCATTCCTCGCGGCTGCACACAGCAAGAGTAAACAGCACAAAAGAGGGAAAAGCATGCCTCCTTCCTGACTTTACATTGTATGCTGGCTGCACCCCTGGGTGGGTGCAGCACTCACACTGCCAATCACAGTGCTAGACAACAAACCAGTCACAAATGTTAGACTCAGCCACTTCCAAGACTGCATGAGGCTTGGGGGGCCACCTAGACACAAACCATAACAGTGTACTATCCAAGATATCATGGTACTTCTAGTTGACATATTTCCTTACCCCACTGACTATTCCAGTTTTCTGAGCTTTCTATAGATTTTTAATGACTATGACAGGTTATGTAAGTAGTGCTTGGGTAGTCTGTGGGATCTTCTTCAATTTTTTTCTTTACTTCATGTTCTTTTCATGATTATACTAGCTATATGTGTTCTTGGGAAGAATATAATAGAGCTACCTTACCATTATAATCACATTATATCCAGGAAATATATTATCCTTTGCTGATGTTAACATCCCCTCAGGGCCTCATCATAGGCTTACTTTTTTTCTCTTTGTCATGCACCCTTTGGAAAGGAGTCACTCACCTCACACTTCAGAAGAGAGGCGTTTTGCTCTTCCTCCTTGAGGATGGGCTATCCGTGCAAATTATTTGGAATTATGCATCATAGATTTGTTTCTTCTCTAGTTATTTATTGATTTATCAAATATTTATATCACTTGAATTCTTCAAGATTATTTTATTTGTGACTGAATATTTCTTTATTTAGTTTACTTGTTCAACTTGTTTCAGTTTTGTCTATTGTAGCTCTTTTGGTTGACTTTTGTGTATTTTTATCATTATTGTGTCTTTTTTTCTTAATACCCCCTTTCAGGCAATATTTCCTTTCAGATCGTTTTATATATTTCCTGCTTTTGTCCTGAATTAACTGACTCTCCAAGGAGCTGTAGTTCCTTGTTTTGAAGAATGTTATTGGACACCATTTATGTTAAACTGAACATGCGTTCATGTTATTGTCTCCAACACCAATCCATTACTACATAAATCACTGGGGCTTCTTTCCATGGTTTATCGATAAACCCTTGGTCCAATAGTGAGAAAACTGATTCCTATGATCTGCCATCCATTTTCTCAATTTCTACATACACATGTAGTAGTAGGAGAATGTTTATCTCTTTTGCTTGGGCAAAATCTTTACCAACTATAGCACGGCACTGACATGTAATGTCTTTAGTTTTTATTTTCAAACACCCCACTTTTTCTGTTCTTTTCCTCTCCTCCATGTTAAATGGTTTAACACTTGATAATTCAGTTAGGGTGTTCTGTTGCATTATACTGTGAATCCTGAATTCTTCATGTTCCTAAATTGCTTTTTAAAATTCCATATATTATCTGCATCATAGATTTGTTTCTTCTCTAGTTATTTATTGATTTATCAAATATTTATATCACTTGAATTCTTCAAGATTATTCCATAATGCACGTAGTCAAGTATCCTTAATTACACTATCCTATATGATACACTGTGCTAAATACTTCTTCACGTTTTGCTATTTCAGTCCTTACTTTCCTGTGAATTCCTGGGAAACATTTATTTTTTCCTTTTTCTTATAGCTTTTTTTCAGAACATTACTCAATTGGAATCATAAAGCACGTAGCCTTTTTGGACTGGCTTGCTGAAGTTGTCACTACATACGTATGGCTCATCCAAGTTGCTGAGCAGCTTGGCAGTTCATTTCTCTTTATTACTGATTAATAATCCATTGTGTAGCTGTGCCACAGCTTATATATCTACTCATTTACTGCTAAACACTTTCACTACTTCTAGTATCTAGAAATTATGAATACAACTATTATAAACATTCACATAAAGGTTTTTGTTTGAACAAGAGTTTTCAAATTAGTTGAACCAGTGACTAGAAGTGTAGTTGCAATTACTGGATATTTTTTTAAGACCAGGTCTTGCTGTGTAGTTCAGGCGCCCTTGAACTCACTGTGTAGCCCAGGCTGGCTTTGAACTCTTGGCAATCCTCCTGCTTCAGTGTCCCCAGTGCTGGAAATATAGGTGTGCACCACCACACCTGGAATGCAATTACTGGATTGTATGATATGAATATATTTAATTTATAAGAAACTGAAAACTCTTGATCAAAGCAGCTGTATAATTTTTCACTAAAGTCAGGGTTTCTGTTGTTCCCTATCCTAGTCAAAATTTGATATTGCCTTTTTTGTTTTTTGAGATTTTAATCATTGTAAGAGGTGCAGAGTGGTATCTCATTGTGATTTTAATATGTCCAATTTCCTAGTGACAAATGATTTAAGAATTCTTTCATATGCCAATTTGCATCTTCTTTGTTGATAGTCTTTTTATGTATCTGATAATTCACTTAGACTAGGTTATCAAATATTGTACCCATGTTTAAATTGGATTGTTTTCTTATCAGTAAATTTTGAATTCTTGTATATTTTGGATACAAATTCTTTATCAAATAAGTGTATTACAAATATTTTCTCTAAATATGTAGCTTGTCATCTCATTCTTTTTATGTCTTCACAGAATAAAAGTTATTTTTAATAAATTTCAATTTGTCAAACTTTCAGGGGAACATATTTATAAAATGTGTATCTAAACATTCATTTGAATAAATAGTCACATCAATTTTTCTCATATTTTCTCCTAGAAGTTTTATAGTTTCACGTTAGAATTTTTATATATTTGAAGGAATTTTTGTGTAAGATGTAACATCTGTGTTTAGTTTAATTTTTAAAATAAATATGATACATAGTAACCCTAACATCATTTATTGAAAAGATCATTTTTTTTTCTTTTAATTGCCTTTGCTCTTTTTCTAATATGAGCTGACTGTTTTTGGATTTGTTTTGGGTGTATTTCTGGGCTTCAATTTTATTCTATTGAACTATGTCATTTCTCTGCAAATAACATATTCTTCTGATTACTAGAGTCTTATTATAGTGTTGGAATTGTATAAGTTTCCAGTTTTGTTCATCTTCCTCAAGACTATATTTGTTATTCTAAGTCTTTAGACTTTCATATAAACTTTGTAATCACCCTTCCATTTTCACAAAATAGCTTGCTAGGATTTTGATTGGAGTTGTAGTCAATATGTAGATCATTTTGAGAAGAATCCAAATCTTAAACTAGGGTACAGAACATCTCTCCTTTTATGTAGATCTTTATTGATCCTCTTCATTGGGTTTTGTAGTTTTCTGCATATAAATTACATACATATCTTTAAAATAATCCTTTTTTGGTAATATTTAAATTGCACTTAAAATTCAAAAAATCAAATTCTGTCATTTCTGCTTTACATGAAAGCAGCTGATATTTGTATGCTAATCTCCTATCTTGAAATCTTTTAATATTTGCTCCTTAGTTTCTAAATTGGAGATTCTTAGGAATTTTTTTGTAGGTAATTATTTCATTTTGTGAGCAAAGCCAGTATTCTTACTTCTCAATCTATATGATTTTTATTTCTTTTTCTTTTATTGCTGTAAGACGAACAGTACTGAGCAGAGGCACTGACAGAAGACATACTTATTTTGTTTCTGACTTCTGGAAGAAAATGTCAGTTTCTGATTGTTAAGGAAGCTTGCTGGAACTTTTCGTAGATATTCCTTATCAAGCTGAGGAATTTCTATCTATGTTTAGTGCACTAGTAACTTTTTCATAAGTAAATGTTATATAGTTTACATGCTTCTTCTGCTTCAAATTGAGTATATGATTTTTTAAAAATAATCTATCAATATTATTGATTATTTTTTAATGTATCACCTTTTCATTCTGAGAAAAATGCTATTTGTTATGATTCATAATTCTTTGTACATTTTTTGATTGAATCTGTTAATATCTTCTTGGAAGCTTTGCATTTCCATTTGGGAGAATCATTACACTCTTATTTTCGCTTCTTGCTATGTCTTCTCTGGGTTTAGTATTAGACTAATGATTCCTTGAGGAGTGAATTGAGAGATGCTCTCTTTACTTCTATTTTCTGGAAGTGTTTCCACACATGACATAGTTTCTTTCTTAAATATTTGGTAGAATTCACAGGTGAAAATATTAAAGCCTATACTTTTTTCTTTTTTATTAGTGCATACTAATTATGTAGAATAATGGGTCTCATTTTACGTATTCGTAGATGCATGTAACGTACTTCGATCATTTCTTTACTACTTTCCCTCCTTGCCTTTCTCTTTCTCCTCTTCCTGATCCCCTTCTTCTTTTTTACTAGTCTTTTATTTTCACATTGCTTTAATTATTTTCTTAGATTCTACTACACATGACAAAAGATGCATTATAATAGTCTATCTGAATCTGGCTTATTTCTCTTAATACTATGATCACCACCTGTATTTATTTTCTTGAAAATAACAAATTTGCATTATTTTAAATCTGAATAATACTCTATTCCTAAAAAGAAGGAAGATAGAGATATCTACTCTCGCTACTCCTAGTCAAGACAGTGCTTGATATTTTAGCTAGAACAATTAGTCAAGAGAAAGAAATTAAAAGGTTTCAGTAGAAAGGAATAATTCATATTATCCTGGTTTACAGATGATACCATCCATCACACAAAAAAACATTTTAGATCTGATAAGTTGAGTAAAATGGCAGGGTACAAAATTACCATACACATATCAATAGCATTTCTATATACCAATAATAAACTTACTGAGAAAAAGATCAAGAAAACAATTTATAATAGTTTTAAAAAGTACGTAGGAATCAACCTAATCTAGGAGAAGAAAGGTGCAATGGAAAGGACAGAACACTGAAGAAAAAAATTGAAGACCCTAAAAAACGGAAAGATCTCCCAGGTTCATGGATCAGTAGAATTCATATTGTTAAAATGGCCATATGACATGAACCAATGACAGATTCACGTCAGTCCCCATCAAAATACTAATGCCATTCTTCAAAAACTGGAAAAAAATCTAAAATTAATGTGGAAATACAAAGGATCCAGCACAGTAACATCAATCTTAAGCAAATAGAGCAATGCTGTAGGTCTTACAACATGCAGTTTCAAAAAATACTACCCAGTCAGAACAACAAAGACAACAGTTTGCGTGCGTAAAACAGATGTATACAGTAACAGAATAGAAAAGAAAAGAGCACAAAGAAATATATTACACTGCTATAGCCTTGTGATTCTTGACAAAGGCACCAAAAAGATACACTGAAGAAAAGCCAGCATCTTTAACAAATAGTCCTGGGAAAACTAGATCTTCATATGTAGAAAATTAAAATGCACCCTTATCTCCTACTGTATACAAAAAAAAATCAATGTTGTATGTTTTATATTTTTGAAGTATTTTTTTAGTCAGATTTCCTGTTGCTACACATAATACCTGGCACACTTGAAGGAGAAGAGCTTTATTTGGCTCCTGGCTTCAGAAATTTCAGTCCACGATTGATCAGCTCCAAGGCAGAAACATCAGGCAGAAGCGTGTGGTGGAGTAAAGCTTCTTGGTTCACGGCAGCTGAGAAGCAAGCAAGAAAACAGTGCCAGAGAATCAGGGACCAGACATAGAATCCAAAGTCACCCCTCCAGGACCCACCCACTCAGAAGTGTGCTATGTTAATCCCCTAAGTGCCTCCCAGGTCAATCAATTTGACACTTTGGTTTAACCCTCACAGTTTTAATTTGTAGGCGATTTTTAACTGATACAACCTATCCAGAATATTTCTCCTTATATGAGCTTTGGTTGTTTGTGTCATTCAAAGAATTGATCTACTCGGTCTAAATTAACAAACCTGAACATAGAGTCTATGCAGAACTCCTTTGGTGTTTTTTCCACGGGGTCAGTAAACATTACCCATCTTTCATATTTGATAGTGGCAATTTGTGACTTCCTCTTTCTTGTTTGTGGTTAGTCTTGCTAGACATTTATAAAGTCTGTTGATCTTTTAAAAAAATCAAGATTTGGCATTGTTAGCTTTATATTGAATTGTTTATTCCATTGATTTGT
>RJWT010024241.1:0-16536 GCA_004365215.1 Cuniculus paca | reverse complement strand
GGCTGACCCAGAGAAACACAGGCTGTGATGATAGCTATCATGTGAAACACAATTGGATGCCTGTGGTGCTTTGGTGTTTCACTGACCTTGCAGGTCTAGGGCCGGTGGTCTGATCATCTATTCAGAAGATAGCAGTGTGCATTGTGGCATCTGGGGGGTCTCCTTCTGAGGGTAGTAGCCATTGTTGATTCCCTATAGTCTCATTTTGAAGTCCTACATTGTTCATTGTTTTGCTGAGTTGGGTTTTATTCTCTTTTGCTATGTTTGATTATATTATATATCATGGCATGAGCAGCTATTTCAAAGATAGTAAGATATATATGGTATCCATTTTGAATTTACTATTGTCTTAATTTGGAGTCCTTTATTGTATCCATTGTTTTGTTTTTACTGTTTCTATTTTATTCTGTTTTGTTTGATTTTTACTATGTCCAAAGGTGTCTGCAGCTATTTTGAAGATGACAAAAGGCATTATGGTAACTATTGTTGATTTAATGTTGTGAAGTCCTGTATCACTCACTCTGGTTTGTTCTGATTGATTTTATTCTGTTTTATTTTTCTTGGTTTTATCCTCTTTAAAATAAAAAACAAACTTCCTAGTACTTCTGACAAGGTTAGGAAAGAAAATTATAAATGAAGGTAGATTATGGCTGGGGATGTAGCTCAGTGGCACAACACCTTTCTGGCAAGTGCAAGGTCCTGAGTTCAATTTCTGTTTAAAAAGAAAAAAAAGAAAAAATGAAGATAGATCAAAGACTTTTCTGATATCAATACATGATTTTGGATTTGGGTTGTCTAAGGTTTTATTATGAAAGTTGAATTGATTAAGAGTGATGATGATGGAGAGATTGATTTGAAGATGTCACAAAAATTGCAAAAGTATCAAAGTCTGAATGATTTAAACCTCAAAACTGATTTTAATGGGAATGAACACTCTAGTTGACCTACCTAGAGACTTAATTAACCCTCTGAGAAATATCTAATGTCTGTCAGGAGCTGATGGGTAACTTTACTTTGAAGTTTCTATAGTAGCTTGAACCTAGAAGAGAGTTATGTTCCTATGAGTGTAGAACAGAACCAGGTGGGACTGCTACTTAGACTCTGAGGCCAGAAATGAGAAAATTCACAGGGATCTGCTTCCTTTGGAAAGTGTAGCCCTGTTTTGATCACAAAAGTGAAAAACCAGGATGCAAACAATTACAGATGCCCCATTATGTGATACTGAGATCCTTGCTCATATCGAAAAAAAATTGTGAAAATAATATTCACCAGAAACTGAAAATCTTTAGAGAGAATCACACACTGATGGAATTTGAAAAATCTATACTGAGAATCAAGTTTTACAGGTGAAGAGAATATGTCCCAGAGTGATTAAGTGATAAGTCAAAGTGACATAACAAGTAAGCTTGCAAATCAAAGGAAAATCTGTGGGGTTTATGATTCTTGTTGTAATTTCACATTGTCTCATTCAATAGTTTCTTTTGGTAGATATTTTGGATTCATTTTGCTAGAATTGAGACACTCTACTCATTACATGGACCAAGTCCACAGTATTCGCAGTTGCATTGTTACATCTAGGTTGCCTGGGTGAGTCTAGTTTTAATAGTTTCTGAAATGACTAGGATGTTTAGTACAAGACAAAGACAATGTTGAGTACAAGATAAACACATCCACTGAAAGTTCCTCACCCTGCTAGTTTAGTGTCATCTCTGATCTTCTTTAGGATGTTTACTGGAAATTGGGGAATAATAGCTTCTCAATCCACAGGTCATCCACAGCTTTGTCCAGTCTTCATTCCTATGTCAAACTGGGACCAGAGTAAGTTGTATTAGTTTTTCATGTCTGCTGAAACAAACTACTACATACTGAGTGACATAAGACAATGCATATTTATTCTCTCCCAGTTCTAGATTACAGATGGCTGAAATCAAGTTTTTCTCAGTGCTGTTTTCTCTGTTGTGTAGGGAGCAATCTTTTTCTTGAATGTACCAAATTCAAGTGGTTACTGGAATTACTTAGCCTATGACCTATCCCTCCAATCTCTGTCTTTATCTTCACATCATCTTCATGTGATGTGTATTCAAATATCTCCTCTTCTTTTATAAGGACATTCATGATTGCATAGAGGACCCATCAGATAATCAAGGATTATTTCATCTTAAGGTCTTACTCCATCACATCTTCAAAGTCTATGACATATAAAATAACTTTATAGCATTTAGAACCTGCTTTCCTTAAGGATCTTTACTCAGCATACTATACGAGAGTACATTGCCCTCTGCATTACATGGCATATGGAAGGTCCAAACTCTTCTTGAAAAATTTAATAGCTTTTGCTGCCTGAAATTTATATGACTAATAAGGAAGCAATTTGGGAGTCATATTTCTTGCAGGTTGTATTAAATCCATACCAGAAATAAAAGAAAACCGAACTCTGGAGTTTTTTAAGCATCAAAGTCTCAATGAGAAGAATTTTAAGAAGGTTTTGAGAGAGCAAAATCAGTAACAAGAAGGAGCACAAAGAAAAGGAGAGGTAGGCTCTGGGACATCTTCTGGTGCGCTGGGAAGGAAAAGGGTGAACAAAATGGCAAAGAGGGTCTCACTCATGAGAACAGTCTTGGGAGTAGTGGACACAAGCTTGAATAGAATATACGCATTAAGTTGTGGTAAAAATGCATTTAAGGTGGAACTTCCTGTCAGGAGACAGAGGAGAGACAATATGTAAAAGTCAGTGAAAGAGGGAATGTCTCCTAAGTGGCAGAGAAATAATAAATAAGTAAAAGACTAGTCACACTGGTAGAATTTCTACCAGCGATCTGATGTTACAGAACATGTACCGAAAGCGGGTGAGACTAGTTGCCAACGTATGGTCCAGCCATCCCTTCCCTCTACATAGTATACCCAAAGAAATGAAGTCAGTAGGTGGAAGAGACACCTGCTGGCCCTATGTTTATTTCAACACTGTTCACAGTAACCAAGACACAGAAGCAATCTAGATGTCCAGCAATGGAAGGATAAATAAAGGAAATCTAACTCTGTGTCTGTACACACATAAATAAACAGCAGAGTACTATTCAGGCACAAAAGGAAGAAAATCCTGTCATTTGTGACAAAGATAGAGATTTACTTCATCACTGAAGAGCTGTTTGAGAGCAGAGTCTGAGGATAGACAAGGTGAATGGAACTCAGTCAACCTGTATATAGGTGGAGATAAAAGGGGCTCTGGAAATAATTAGAATAAAGGACTATAAAGTGTAAAGAAAAGATAGATGGTAGTGTTCAGCAAAGCTGACTTTACTGGTATGTGAGCTGGGCAATCACATCAGACTCCATATTCAGATGGATTCTGCTGCTAGAATTTTGTTGAGCACATCAGGATTAGTGCTAGGAATCTGTGGTTAAAAACAAGAGCAGGAATTTCACTCTACATTTGAGTGAGGGAGGCAGAGTGAAAAGAGAAGAAAGGACTAGGTAAAAGTAAGTAGCGGGAAAGAGGAGAGAAGAGATACAGTGAGGCTGAGACTAGAGAATGAGATTTCTACGTAGACAAGAAACCTGAAGCAGAGTCACATGGAGAGTAACTTTAGAGAAAGAATTATATAAAGAGAATGTTTGGGAAGTGTAATTTTGTGTAGCTGATTGAGTCTATCATTGCTACTATACCTTCATGGAATCTTTAGTAACACCCTACAAGACCAGTCAAGGAGTCAGATGTAGCATTCATTTTCATACTTTTCATTCTGCCTAAATGAGCTCCAAAAAAGTTGAAGTCTTCACTTTGCTCATTATTTATTTATTTATTTATATGGAAATAAATAAAAATTTCCTTGAGAAAGCAGAAATCAGAGCACATGAATTTTAATATTTGCCCTCTCTGCTCCTTGCTCTGTACATTGAGCATAGTTTCAGCTACAGCATGGACACTGATTACTTAATTTAAACTGAATGGTATCTTTTCTTTATTTTGTATAGTAGTGGCTTTGGCTGCAAGAAGAATGCATTAAAAGATACACTAATCTTCACAAATTTGCAAGTACTTCTCTTGGAATATACTCTGCGTGCAAGTGCTTTTATATAACTGCATACTTGCATGTCAGAATATTAAATGTGCATCTTATTAGGAAACACCTTAACATTTTTTTCTGAATAAAATTAAAATTGCATGTCTGAGTGGTTTTGTACATCGGAGTAGGAGAAATTGGGTTTTTGATTCTGTATAATGATAAAGGCAATTTTCTGAGACTGCAGAGGTGTTTTTGGCATTGTAGCCAGTATTTTAAAGACTATTTCAATATTACCAAGACCCATTTTGTTTTGTATTTAGGCATATAGTCAAAAGCTAAGACTAGTAGCATTTGCTGATATACCACTTAGTGGGGGAGACTATATCTTTTATATTTTATAAAGAAACGTATGGGAGAATTAAATGAAAAAGCCTAATGATCAAAGAAGTAATGGCTCTTCCCAGAGAATATAATATCCAAATATTTTCATCTACTAATCCTTGGACTCCTTTTAATGTGCAAGAACATTATAGAATGCAAAAAAGAATCCTTACAAATGAGTCCTTCTCTAGGAGCTGCATCTGAGTGGAGACAAGCACAGATGTCTTTATTAAGCTGTAGTCTAAGTAGCTTCCCTGGAGGGGACCCTGGTGGGAAGCATTAGCAGGCTGATGCCTAATCTGTGAGAATCTCTGCGCTCATTACGGTGCTCATTAGTGGTGGGTGACCTCACAAGGAGACACAGGGTATTGCGATTTCTCTGATTCTTAGATCTTACATTTACTCTAGGGGTAAGCATGCAGGATTTCACATACATACTCTCAAAATGAACCATTGTTCATACATGAATCATCAGCATATTTCACTATACATTTCACTTCAATATGCAGTTTCCATATCATGAGGACTATCAGAACATATTCATGTACATGACATATTTGCAACACAGAGCATCAGCTTATTCAAGCTTTCAGTTAACCATGTCACTGGATAAAACAGCTGCACCAGTAGCACAGAAATTTTCAAGATGATATTCCCTTTGTTTTTTATTTTGGACAAAAATGCAATTACTAACATTTTTGAAAAATACTGAAGTTATCACAAATAATATTATTAAATTGCAGCAATTTTAGTTTTGTCTGTTTGTAATAAATGCAGATGAGCTTGTAGCTCTAGCTACTTCAGGTAACTTCTTCTCTAACTGAGGTCACATGAAAGGAAACTCAACAGTATTGTTCTGGGCTGGAGTAAAATATCTCAATATGTGAACAGACAGTAGTGGAACTCCTTTTTTTCCTATAAGCAATCTGATTTCTGTGAAGGTAACCATCACGATGTGAATCTTTTCTTACATGACAATTGGGTTCACATCTGTTAAATGTTTGCACTTTCCAATAGCTCATCCTATCAGTTTCTTAACTAAAAGCAAATGTTATACAATTAAACAATTATTGTTTTGGTGAAATTTCATCCTGAATGTCAAAATGATAACACCATTAAAGTACACACTGCAGGTAAGTACTTAGAGCCACATTAGAGTCTTGAGCTAAAGGTCTGTATCATCTCTGCTGTGATTGTAGCAAGCACTGTCAGACAAAAATGGTGCACTACAATGTGAGATGAGACTTCTCAGTCTGTGACTGTACTGCCATCTCCTCCATATTCATTTGGGAAATTAAAAATCGAAAACTCATTTTAAATCCTTTCTTTTAAAAGAGAAGTCATTACAAACTCAGTGACTTTGCATATTTTCACTGATTTTATGTCCACCTACACAGAAAAGTACTTTTTGTGACTCACTTGGGGGAAAAAAATAGCCTTGACCTTCGTTTTGAGTCACTTGTTTAATAGAAACTGGCTCAGAAACACTGTAAATGTGGTTAAGCCACAAGTTAATTAAGTTTGACACTGTTGCTGAGAGTTGGCGAGGGCGAAAAGAGAATTTCAAAGTTAGTACTTTGGCACTAGGAAGATTTCTTTTTGTTATAAAAATACAAAAGTTATAACCTTACATTAGGGAATTAATTTACATAGAAGTCAGTGAGGTTTATTTAAAATCTTAATAGTTAATAGTTTTTCACACCTCTCTGATCTTTTGTACATACTCTCTTTGCCATCCCTTCTCTGACTTTTTACTTCAAAAACAAGTATATTAAAAATGTATAATGTGCACTTAGAGAGAGAAAGAGAGATACAGAGAGACACAGAGATACAGAAAGATAAAGAAAGAGGAAAGAGGGTCCAAATCTTAACTAAATTGCTATATACTACAAAATGTCCCCAGAATGTTAAATCAGTGTACATCATGCAGGAAATTAAATGAAAAGGTACTATTTTAAACTAATAAAAAAGAGAAAGTTAAAAAAAAAAGAATCAGCACAGTTTTTGAAACTTTTCAATAAGCCTAGTGGATTCTATTGGATTAAAAAAGATTAAAATGGTATTTGAGATATGAGATTGTAGTAGTGGAGACAAATGATTTTTAAAAACTATCACTTTCTATTATATGAGGTTTAAAGTATACCTCGATAAAGCTATATTCATATAAACACGAATCTCTGCCTTCATCCAAGTGGTAGATTGAGAAATACATCCCATATGGTAGTGGCGAGGAAAACATTAGCATCTGCAGGACCCTTTCTCATACATAGGATATGGGAGAGTTTTCAAAGGCAGTGTGAGGCTCTTGGGTCCTCAATGAGGGCATTCCCACCACTAATGTGATCCACTCACTGTGGACATCACTATCTTACCACTGTGGCCACTCTCCTGGATTAAGTGATGAACATGGGTCTCAAGATGGTGCAGGGATTTTTAAAACTAGATCTTCAATATTAATAAGGAGATTTAGTAAAAAATGACAAAACTCTCCTGTGAATGTACCACCAGGTTAGTAAATGTTAAAGCATCTAGTGACTGCTGTGATGATCACCACAATTACAGAGATCTACAATCTCTTATCTGTCATTCAAAAACCAATGAAACTTTAACAAGCAAAAGTTTTTTTTCTTCATAATTTACTTTATGACAAATATTGACCTGGCACTTCCATGAGGCTGCTGAAAGTATCTATTTGTCCCATGCTAAGTATCCATGTATTTATGTAAGAAATATTGTGTTAAATAATGAAGGGGAAGTTTGAACATCCCTGCTGGGAATCTCACATACTTCTTAAATCTGCAAATTCTGAATTCCTCAACATACTAGCTCTCAGAGGTTCAGTAAGGGTTTAGAGACGAACTTTTAGCCATTCTTTTACTACATGATTTTGTCTGTCAATATCTTGTCCTGTCTTCCATCTGAAACCAGTTCTGATCTTCAGGGATTGTGCTAGGTTGACCACTTTCTTGACCCCTTTGTTGACACTGACCAGTAAGATTTTCAATATTTTGGTCATTGTTTGGAGTTTTCCTCAAAGGTATTTGCACAGGGGTAGATGGTCATGTCTATTCACCACTGGACTCTGGGATGCTGGCTAGTAAAAAAAATCCAGCCCTCACTTTGAGTTCGGCAGTGTTAAAAGCTTCTTTTTTCTTAGAATTGCTTGTTCTCTCCCTGTTGCTCTTATGTCAAGAGAGGAATTAAAGAGGCAGGGAGAAAGCTCTCTCTTTTGGTAGGAAGTGCTACTCTCCTAAATCCTCTACCAGTGCCTTCCTGAAAATATATTATTTCATGGTCCTTTTATGGGTTATCATAGCAAAATTATTACTATTCCCAGTAACTTTAGTTTTGCATTTCATCTGCTTAGGAGCTACTAACAAGAAAGGCTCATTTTCATTTCTAATGTTATTCCTCTTACAGATACAGATATATATATAGAGAGAGAGAGAGACACTTAAGAATATAGTTCTCAAAATAGGAAATCACTGGTCACATTAAAATTTTAATAAATATGGTAAAAGTACAAATGACTTAAATTACACTTAAGGTAAATACATGATTTTGTTAAGAAAAACTATAATTGTTTCAGTGAAGCATACTGAGGCCTAAAGTAAACTCTAATGCTGTAATATTGATAAATGGCTGGAGCAAATACATTCCATATGGACTGTGAAAGCAGCTAGTAGTTCACTGGGTTGGTGCCTGACCAGAGATCAATCTCTTTTCCAGTTACTACACACATAAAAAAGCACAGCAAAGGCACTAGATCCTTAAAAATTTCTGTTTTTCCAGACCTTGGGAGTATGTGCAAAACTATTATGATCTTAAAGTCTTGAGTTTTTAATCAGAAGACAAATTTTTCTAATATGAAAGGCCCAGGTTCAGTGCAAGTGAAAATAGCTGCCCTCTGCTGCTCTAGCTACATAAGGCCCTGGTCTCCTCTGTGTATTACAGAAGAGGCTTCTAGCTCTTTCAGTTTCTTTGTCACTTTCATCTGTAGGCATTGCTGACACCAACTCACAGCCAAAGAACAGCTTTACAAAGCTATGGAGCCAGGAACTCTGGTCTAGTGGTGAACCACTGACTCTTACCATATTCACATTCACTCTCCAACTGTGTGGGTGCTATTTCTTGTTCCTTGAGCCTCCTTTCTCCCCACTGTTGCAGAGAAAAGTGCAAAGAAAAGTTACAAAAGTGCCTGAAGTTGCACTGATATTCGGTGGCAGAGCTGGGAGTCTAAATCGAAGTCTTTCAACTATTTTGGAAATTTGTTTGAAACTCACTTTAAATCACAGTCGTTGGCCAAAACCAATATACAATCATAAAAATCTTTGTACTATAAAACAGTTTTAGTTTTACAGTAAAACTGTTGTTTCAATGAAGGAGTCTACCATGTATATTTGCTGTACATTATGAACGTTTCTGTTTAAAGACATCATGTCCTACGGGTAGAATATTGGTGTCTGAAGGCCTGAATTTAAATTATAGATACAATCTGTTCATTCTTGAGTGGTACTGTTATTATTATGTTTCATTTTGATGAAAAATGGGAGGACTTTCCAGTTGCTATAGTTCTTGTCTTTCTTTAATTTTTCATAATTTTTCTTCATAAGTTATAAATGTACAATACCTGACATATCTCATTTAGATGTTTTAAGTTTAAGTTTGGAATTGCTGTGTTCTTTTTTTTTTTTTTTTTTTTTTTTGCGGCACCGGGGATTGAATTCACGACTTTGCGCTTGCCGGGCAGGCGCTTAGACCGCTGAGCTAGATCCCCAGCCCTTGCTGTGTTCTATTTGACTAGCCAAAGAATAATATTGTTTACCAGGTTTATTGATCTATAAAGAATTATATGTCATACTTCATTCTTTAAATTTTTATCTTTTTATTAGTATATGTTTGCAGCACATGATGATTACATTCATTGTGGGAGTTTGTACACGTGAATAACGTGTCTTAATTCTTTTCCTTCCTTTTCCTCTCCCCTCATACACCTCTCCCTTCATTTGTGGGTTCACCTTACATTTGGAAAATATTGTTACATTTGATTGAGTTACTCCCCTTCTAGGTATCTTCCTGAAAGAACTGTAGACATCATATTATAATGATATATGCAAATCCATGTTTATAGCAGCACAATTGATAATAGGTATATCATAAAAGTGACCTAATATATCCATCAATAGAAGAATGGATAAAGAAAATGTACTTATACACAATGGAATATTATTCAGCCATAAGGAAAGATGAACTTGAATCATTTGTAGAAAAATGGATGTTCCTTGAGACTGTATTGTTAAGTGAAATAAATCAGAGACACAAACTTAAATATTGCATGTTTCCTCTTTTATGAGAAACCTAACATATAAATAAAGCGAAAGGTGAAAGGTAATAGGAAAAAAGATAATAGATAAAAGGAAGATAGTTCTTCGCAAAACGAAATGGAAGGAAATGAAGAGATGGAGTGAGGGAACAGGGACGGAATGAGAAAAAGAATTAAGATGTGTTATGTATATACAACTCCCCATGAGGAATGTAATAGCTATATACTGAAACCACATACTAATTAAAAAATAAAAACTGGAAAAATAATTAAAATTGACTTGATAGCATCATAATTAGCCAATTCCAGTACATTGTTTTAAAAAAGAATGGAATGTGGGAGAAAAAAAATAACATCTATTTAGGTCAAAATGAAACATATAAAACAAAATGATTCTCTAAAAATGTACCATAGATTTTTATTTTTCATTCATTGTTCTTTAACATTTCTCTATTTTCTAATTAATTGTTTAACCTATATGTAGTTTAAAAAGAAATTTATTGGTCAATATCTTTTAGTCTTTGCAATGTTAAAACGATTTTTAATTGCAATCAACAGTGTCGAGCTGCAAGGAAAACCATCCTACATAATAGCTTAATTTAAATAGTTTTTTAAAAAAATATATACATTTATATATTTTTTGTTGTCCCCTTCTCCTTCAAGATAACACAGTGATCTTTGACTCAGCTCAGTTGTATGAATTATTTGGGTGAGGAACCAGGGAGGATACACAGGTTATGTTGAGGTAACGAACAGTTCTAAAGTATCAATAGCTTGAAATACCTAAAGTCTATTCTTTGGTTAAGCTCCGTGTGGTGTGATACAGATGAACTTAGGGTGTGCAAGTAGACTGTACATAACCACCTTAGACATGGTCAATTGTCACAACTGAGGGAAAAGTGCTCCTACAGGTCTTGCCCTGGAAATAAATGCTGTGTTTGACAGTAAAGTGATACACATCACTCTGCTAGGAGCTCATGAGTTGAAATTTCTTACCATATCCTACCTACACCAAGGTGAGCAAGAGTTTCCCACCTACCAAGTCCTAGAAATGCAGAGACCTCTGCCTCTCTCTGTCTCTAATTCTCTCTTCTCCCATCTTAGATTTTTTCTCAAAATACTTTTTATGAAACTCTCTATTTTTTTTTATCTGAATCTCAAAATAAGTCCTAGACCATGATGGCACCAGTGAACAAAATTCTAACATGAAAGCAATTTTATCACAGTGATCTGCTAGCTTGCATTTTCTATTAGGTAAATGTTATTAAGGATCAGTTCTGTCATAATAAAATCTGCTATTATGATATATTTTCTTTCCTTCATTATTCAGAGAAAGTAGTCTTATTTAATTGCCCATATTTATATAAAGTCAATATGTAGTGATCCTTTTGGAAGGATTATAATTTTTCTAGTATCTGTTACCATCCTTTACAAGCAGAAGTTAAAATGATGCACACACTTAACAGAAAACAAAAACATTATTGGAAAATGAAAGTATCCTATTTAATTTCATTTTGTATAACTAGATTAAAATATTTATTTGATGATACATTTTTTCCTGGACTCAATATTCTTTTTGCTTTGTTGACTTGGTTATACATTTTCTATCAGATTTTCTTGCTGTAGGTTTTTCCTCCCTAGTTCTGATTTTTTTCTGAGTTGAAAATCCTTCCAAAATTGATTGGAATGTATCAAATGTAATAGGAAGTCATGTTGAAAAGGAAAGTGGGACTTATTTTTATGTTTCCCACAAAAACTCCCAATTTACACTCTTCATTTCTCTCAAATTCCATCATTTTATTAGTTAAAAATATTATGAGCTAAAAGGACAGAATTCATCAGATCATCTATCCTATTGAGAACTCTCGGACAATGAACTCATGTAATTTACTAAGGTTACCCGGGTAGTTTAAAAGCTTCTTAGACGTTTCAGCAAGAGGCTGTATTCTCATCCTGCGCCATTCAAAGCCAGCCTGCTTTTAGTCAGATTCAGGACAGATAACACCCACAGTAGTTAAACTCTTGATGTCAACATGATAAGTCCTGTAAAATTATAGGGATACAAATAATGCCATTTTATCCAAGCGATTGACAGAAACTAGTGGTGCAGAAATTCAGAAAGCTCATCTTGTAATACTCATAGCTAGAGAAGGGACCAGCAACTGGTCAGCCTCTCAGCCAGCGACATTCATTTGTGAGCTGGCAAAACGGTAGGCATCTCACTGGGGTCTGTGAAGTCATTCTCCACAGCTCACTGTAGGAACTGAGTGAGAGGGCTTTGCTCTAAGGACCTGCACAGCTGTGATGTCACAGGCACAAAGATGATAATAAAATGTGCTAGTGTGATGTCAACTACACCTTGGCTCTTTTGTCTTCTTTCCCTCCTCGTATAATTTTGTATCCTTGTGCCAATCGCCTCATTAGGGAAAGAGACTGAAAATTGGGGTCAGGGTATTTAAACCTGACCTGTGCAGAGGCCAGACAAGGCCTGGGCCCACCGAGCTTTCACTTCAGAGCCCCAGACCACCCCCGAGGTGACACCAATTCAAGCCTCATTTTATAAAGGCCTTATTAATTATTGTCCTTATAAGAAGGAGAAGAAGCCTTATAAAGAAATGTGTCATTCTTAGAGTAGGAGTGGGCAGACAAAAAAAGGAAAAGAGAAGGAGAGGGAGAGGGAGAGAGAAAGAAACAGAAGATCAAAAGGGAGCTTTTTTTCCCTTTTGCTTTTCATGCCTCCAAACCTCAAAGGAGGTCGAGGAACAATCAGGCTCTGGGGTCTCCTGTGCTTTCTGGCAATTAGACTCAGCTGATGGGCTGAAAGGGATTGAATGGCAGGGTTCAAGGCCCTGCTCCGGAGCTGCAGACAACAGGCTTTTCCAAAGCAGCCGAGCAGCAGACACCATCAAAATCATTTCAAATGGAGACTTACAGGGAGGATTCATTAATTCACTGGCCTAAACAATTACGGGAACATATAATGTCTCTATAAACACTCTGATAAAGCCTGTCATCTTAGACCTTCATTTTCTCTATTTTATTAGACACTTTTAATGCCAGGTTGGAAAGGCATCTTTTATTTCTCCAATTACTAAATTATGAACACTTTTTTCACAGAAAACCTTCTACCATCCTCCAATAACTGAATATTTCATTTTCAACATTAGGCTGCAAAATCTAAGAGAAAAAAATTATATATGTACCTGTGTCTACATCTTCCTCCCTCAAATTTCTAAACCCCAAATTGTCATCTACCTTAAGCATAGCAACTATCCTGTCTAGTTTATTCATTTTTTGCAGCCCTTTTATAATTCCCAGTTGTTCCTTTTTTTTTTCTTTTTTAGGCTTGTACTGAATAAATTCAGAAAGCAAATTTGATATCAACTAACTGACTCGTAATTAATTAGAGATGAAGAAAACATGCAAGAATATAACATGGTGGGCCAGAGCAGAGGTGGCTGTGGGTTACTTTGTGTTTTGGACAACGCCTATATTTATTTTTAAAAATACAAAAATCAGATGAACCTATGAATTGCTTGTTCTTCAGTACAGCTGGACATTTACAAAACCGAAAGAGTCCCAGTGATGGGGTCACACAGCTGCAGCAGCAGGAATGAGTGATGTTGAATTTCAAGTGCTCTGCTTCCCAAGTAAAACACGATCAAAATAACCACGATGGTTTTGGTCGCTACCCCAATGAGCTGTAATTTACAAGTGAGCACGATTAACCAGCCTTTCAAAGGATGAGACCTGTTTTAAAAACCATGCAGAGAGCTTCTGTGAACCAAGATCAGCTTTGTAGCTCCAGTTTTATTGTTCTCCATGGGGTTTTCACCTATAATACCTGCAAAGCTTTGATTTTTAGGTGGAGCTGATCCTGTGCACAGTACCAGCGAGCAAATACAGCCCCTCGTCTTTGCTCAGCTGTACGGAGATGTTTATATGTGAATGATCACACAGGGCTGCTCAGCAGGGCAAGGGTTAACTACTTACATAGTGTTGACCCCTTTCAAGACAGGACTGCTGAGAACTGCTGCTTCTAGGCAATCACATCAAACACTCAAGGGCTTTGGTGATCACTGATGACAAATAATAATAAAAAGAAATATGGCTGCTCTCAGAACATCTTTCATCTGTGTACAGTGGGGCACTTGTTGCACAAAAGGCTGATACTTTGCTTGACATATTTGGAAACTGAGGTAGCTAGCTCTTTTGGCTCTCCCAGAGTTGCTCAGCCTGACTAAAGACCAAACTCTAAGCACTTGACTTGCCCACCCCACTTGGGAGACAGCAGTCATCTTGATGCTCAGGAAAAAAACAGGGGCCTATGTTATCTTCCTGCTCAATTTATGGAAAATGCTTGGGAGCCAAGCAGGGAAATACAGTCAGTTGCAGTTGTTAAATAGATATGAATTCAGGCTTTAAAGAGAATATTTTCCCTGGAGGCACAGTTCCCTCAAGGCTGAACAAAGAGTTACTGTGGGCATGCACAGTAGTATCAGAGGATGCCAGGGGCATGGCAGGTTTGCAGGATCTTCAGGACTTCTTCAGAGAAGACAAGAAAATGGGAGGAGTGCCATGGAAATGTAATCCTGAGAGTTTTGAGTATATTTGTGAGTTCATCTTTCTGCAAACATGACACTGTCAAATAAATACATTAAATGCAGACGTGGATGGTTTTGATGGATGAAAATTTATTTTATGCAAATTATGCACAGGTTCCTTTTTTTCTCTTGCCAGTGGCAGAGGTTGGGAAGAGGGCAGAGCGTGCTCTGGTAATTATGGTAGTTTCGTGTTCTGTCTTCACCTCAGTGCAAGTGGCTAGGAGGAAATGTTCACCCTTGTTCCCCTTGGCCTTTGGTGGAAGGAGGGTGAGTGTACACTGCTGGTTAGCTGTCTAATTTAATACACTCCTTTCTTTACAGATGAAAAAATAACTTTCAGGAAGATTCAGTCTTTTTGTCCCATTTGCAGAGCTAATAATGCCACATCAGGCTTTGTTTTGGTTCTTTTTTTCCTCCAAAGACTGGGCTTTCTTCACTTTGCTCATGTACTTGCCTTTTGATTTCCTCACTCATTCATTCACTCATTCATTCAGAAAATACGTTATATAATCCTTGTGTCCATTGCTATTTGACTGGATCAATAAAATATGGACTATGGAATATTATTCAGCCTTTAAAAAGAAGAAAATTCTGAAACATGCAACAACATAGATAAACATGGTCAACACTGCCTGGGGTGAAATAAGCCAGCCACAAAGAGCCCCATATTATGTAATTACATTTGTCTGAGGTTCTAGAGTAGTTTAACTCAAAGACAAAGAAGGAACAATCCTGACCAGGGCATTTTGGGACAAAATGGGAAAGTATTGTTTAAAAAAACATACAGCATTTGTTTGGAAAGATGAAAACTGTCTACTGATGAATGGAGGTGATGGCTGCACTACAATATGAATATATCTGATGTCACTGAACTACTCACTGAAATGGTTAATATCATAAATTTTATGTTCAGCATATTATACCCCTATAAAATAGTTTTAGAAAAGCTGTTGAGTCTATGTTTTGCACTAGTTGCAGAGATTAGAATATGGGACTGAATACAATACCCACTTTTATAATTAAGAAGAAACAAAACAAAAACAAAGTAAACTGAAGAGCATTTTTCCTGTCTCTGTCTCTGTCTCTGTCTCTGTCTCTGTCTCTGTCTCTGTCTCTGTCTCTGTCTTTCTCCTCACCCGCACTTAACCCGGACTTGTTCCACAAAAACAGAGAATGTGACTTGAACAAAACTCCATTCAGCATCTCCATTAGGCAGTTCAATACACATTCTTTCTGTTTATCCAGGGTCAGTGTTAGACTCTGTTTTAATCGTGTTTACACACCTGGGTTAAGACTTGTAGAAACTACAAGATTGAGTAAAATTGAGAAATTTCAGTGTCTTTAAACCAATTTCAATTTTTTCTACTAATAGTCACTTTCCTGATATGTTTATTGTTGCTTTTCTCTATTAGAATTAAAGCTGTTCTCCTGTGCATTTTAAAATAATTAAGTATGATTATTATTTAGATGTATAAGTATCTTTTCTCAGAGAAGCATGTGGATTGTACCTTATTTCTGAAAACAATACTTATATTTCCCTTACATTTGTCTCTGTTAATTTCTTCCAAGGTCTGACTTGACCTACATATAATTCTTCCTTTTCTTTAGTGCCAATTAAATTTGGAGATAGCCTTCAGGCAGTGTCTTCCTTCCAAACCCTCTCCTCGTGTGCTCTTTCTTCAAGCACGCAGATAGTGGACGCCTGGCTGCCACCTCGCTGTGGGATATGCAAGTACCTTCCTCTAATGTGAAATATTAATGATCAGTGTAAGATAGCACATTACCCAAAGAGGCACCAGCCCTGAGATCTGAAGTAGCTTCTTCATTCCTGTCTCCTAAGAGGGTTTGAGGATGTTAATGTTTTGCTCAAATATATATATTTTGAAATCTGTCAGGGAGATTAAAGAATTTAATTTTTTAAAATGTTAAGCTAAGAATTTAAGCCTCTTCATATTTGACCAGATGTTTACATTCTTTACTCATTTCCAATTATTTTAATTACCTGTTTTTATATTTTATTTTCCTGGTAAGGTACATCAGAGTTATATATAAGGAACACTATCATTGAGCCTAGTATGAAATATGTATCTACTGAATTTGTAGTCTGTAATCCACTCTTCTTTGAGAGCCTCATAATGATTTTCTCTGGTCCGGAGGACCTAACATTGCTCACACTTAAACCACTCACTTATTTTAATGGCATACTTGAGCTTCACTTTATTCT